>SNQJ01S0029615.1:5186-27060 GCA_010110895.2 Picea sitchensis | reverse complement strand
CTAAGATGGGCTCTGGGCCCGAATCAAATATGTTGAGCTCTTGAACCCTTACGCAAAGAGAGCTCACCTTGCAAAGCTGAAATCCAATCAAATAAGGCACTTCTTGAGGAGTCCAGATAATCCCTACGATTATCGACAACAAGTTAACTTAATTATTCGTACTATGGGTCTCTCGCTTATCCAAAACGAGCTGCATGTTGTCCCCATAATATTCATCTTAGAGTTTTCCCATCCTTTCTCTGACCATGATTACTAGAATGGATAACGATGTTGGATGACATTGCCCTATACGACTACACCTGCAACTGACTTCTTTGTTTCATATCAAATATTGTGGGTACGAGAATGAAGTTCTCCCCTCCTCCTTCCAAGATATTCTATTTCCAGAGATCCATTCTCCTCGTGCCATCTGCCATCGATGAGTCCATGTTGATATGGGTGGTGGTTGTGTCTTCCACCTGTGCTCTCGACGTCCTATCTATTAACACCCCATCCATGGATTCATTATCCTTCTCATTTATCTGGGTGCACTCCTCAAGTATACTCGGGATATGATCGTTCGAGAGCCAAACCTACATACTTTTTTTTAGTAACCCTTTCATTTGTTATTCGATCTACCAAGGATTTAGCCTTTATTCTAAAGTGATTTGGAATAACCATTGAGAATGATTAAATAAATTTTCTATCTGAGTGAGGCCGGAGGAAAGTCTCCAATTGGAGGATAGTTTCTATAGATTGGCTCCATTTATTATCTTACACAAAGCTAATATGAGAAGAAGGGATTCCGCTTGTGTAATCAGGTTGTTGATGCCCTTTTCTTTGGCTATTTGTAACCTATGATTATCCCCATTAGATCAGCCTCATTGTTGGTATTATTACTTATCCTATAAGCATAGATTGCTTGGATTTCTCCTATCGGTTTTTTAAAGATACCCCCTACTCTAGATGTCCCAGGGTTTCCTTTGGATGCACCATCTAAGTTGAGTTTAATATGATCTTTAGGGGTGGGTCCCAAGATTCTTTTGATCTTTCCTTGCCCCCGAAGGATTCCAATCTTCTTCCTCCCGGGATGATGCCCAATCGATTCTCTGATATTGCTCCAAATTAATTCCTAGACCTTGTCTATTTCCTGACATTTATGTTTAAAATTATTTTGTTTCTTTCCTTCCTAAAGATAAATCCTGAAAGTATTTTCCAAACTTTATTGAGGATGGGATTTCAAAAGGGATTAAGTCTCCATTTTTCCAAAGTTCCAATAAGAACCTCTTTTTCCTTTTCTGACTTCCTAAAGAGAGTGGCTTCCCTATCCTAGAGAATTGACGTTTCCCTACAGGTAGAGAATAGATGATCAACTATCTCCTCCTCTACTATGCATATCATTCACATTGAGGGTCCTACAAATCCTCACCTTAAGAGTTTGTCCCTAGTCAAAGTTCTCCTGTGGGTGAGCAACCAAAGGAAAGTGATATTTTTTGGCCAAATCTTTGGGTTYRAGATCTTGCTACAAATCTCTTTCTTATCTTTTGGAGGCATCCCTMTTTCCAATTTATAAGCTTCTTGAATTGTAAASTTACCATCTCTTGTTTTTCCCCACCAGATGATGYCGGGGCCATTTTGGACTTCRATTTGTMTATATTGCAGCWCTTTCTCTAATTGTCTGGMTTCCTCCTCCCATACAATTGGCRAATTGTCCAGAGTTTTCCATTTTTTSTCACTCCATTCTATCCAATATTCCTAGTTATCCCAKTAATGGAATACATGATTGCATCCCCTTTGGAGCATAATCTTTCTGATGTGCTTCTAGGATTCTTTTTCACCCARGATTTTCTCTTGTTCCCACGCACCATTCCAAAAKACAACATCCCTTCTTTCTTYGATTTCCCAAAAGCAGTTATGTTGAAATAGGYYACRRTTGATCCAAGAATTCCAYCTGATTAAGGAGCCAAGACAATATCATGTCATTCTGATCCTGTTAGGAAGGGGAACACTGGATGTATATTTTTCATACCAGATTCTATCCCAGAGGGAATCTGGAGATTCGATCCATCTCCACCAAATCTTAGAAAATGTAGATTTACCCATGAGGGAGGGATCTTTGAGCCCTGGCCCACCAAATTGTTTTGGGAGGACGAATATGGACATACCAACTATAGCCCATTTCTCCTCCTTTGTTGTCACTCCCTAAATGAAATCACTTTGAAGTTTTTTTTTTTTTTTGAGGACTAAATCATAAGCAACCATATCAAAAAAAAGATACAAAGGCATGGCATTAAGAACATAATTTGTAAGGAGAAGCCTCCTAGCAAGAGTAAGGAAGTGATGGGTTCAACTAGATAATTTGGCTTCCATTTTAAGAAGAAGCTCCTCCTAGGAACTATTTATGAGGGTTTTCTCAAGCAAGGGGGCACCAAGGTACTTAAAGGGGATGGAGTGATGTTGAAAACCAAGGATTATGGCTATATTTCTTTGGATCGACAAATGAGTGTTGAAAATAAGATATGGGATTTACAGAGGTTGACGAGGGAACCAAAGAATTTCATAAAAGTGTCGAGAATAGATTTAAAATCCAACAATTTTATCATTGAAGGGACACCCATACGGAGGGTGTTGTCTACAAATTGGAGGTGGGTGAGAGGGTTGGAGGTAGGGGAGATGGAGATCCCTTTCAAAGAGCTCGAAGCTCATGTTGACTTAATAAATATTCCAATCCCTTCGACAACAATGATATATAGGAAAGGTGATATGGGGTCACCTTGAAGAATACCCCAGGATGGTTTGAAAGAATGGGAAGGGGAACCATTTATAAGGATAGAGAGGAAGGCAGAGGAGATTAAATTTGAAACCCAAGCAACCCAGTCCCTTCCGAAACAATAGAAAATCAAGATTTCTTAGAGAAAAGTCCAGTTAAGACGGTTAAAATCTTTAGACATGTCCATCTTAAGAAGCATTCACTGCTTCTTAATAACCTTGAGAGAATGGATGGTCTCATGAGCCAATACGATTCCATCGAGGATCTGAAAACCCTCCATAAACCCCCCTTGCTCTAAGAAATAATTTTATTCATGATAGGTTTTAGTCTATTGGCTATCAACTTAGTTATAATCTTATAAATGACATTGCATAAAGAGATAGATCTATTGTGTTAGTTTCCCTTTCTTTAGGGATCAAGGCAAGGAACATAACATTAAATACCTGGAGAATGGATCCTGAAGTGTGTGATTCCTCTACAACCTCCCATATGTCCTAACTAATAATTTCCCAACATGTTTGGAAGAAGTTCAAGGTGAAGTTGTTTGGGACATGGGACTTACCTGTAGAAATTTCCTTTACTATTCTTTCCACCTCATTTGAAGGTCACTAGACACATTAGATTGTAGTTCTACTCCTGAGAAACCAAAGAGGAGATTGAAGCTGTGATAGTTCTAATTGCATCTCGACGATCTGGTTTTGTTTCTTGAAGGGTAGCATTAAAGTGGTAAATCAATTCCTCTTATATGTCTTTGTGTTTCTCTGGCATAGCCTTGCTGGCTAATTTTAAGGTTTTAATTTGGTTATGGATTATTCTTTGAAGGAGTGAGTTGTGAAAAAACTTTGTGTTCTTGTCACTCTCGCAAAGCCATCTAACTCTGGATTTTTTTTCCATAGATTTTCCTCATGCTTATGTATTTTGTTTATTTCTACTCTGATCTCGTCCTCCTTGGCCACCCTGTCCTCAGATTACCCAGTTTGAATGATATCCTACTACAATGCTTCCATCTCCTACTCCAAACTCCTTTTCTCAGAAAAAAAAATGTTCTCGAAGACTTCTTTATTCCATTTTTTTATTCTAAACTTAATGTGCATCAATCACTGTTGGCTCTGGTACATTTTGGTGCCATACAGATCATTTCTCTATGACCACCAACATCTAATATTATACATGAAATATGGATTATCCATCTAGAAGTGTTCAAAATGGAATGATTTCGGTATTGGTTTTAGAGAGATTTCCTAGTCTAACAAAATTGGCCAGTGATTAGATACTAAAAAAGATAAGATATCATCTGAGATAATCTGTTGAAGATGAAATAGATGCTTCGAGACAAGGAACCATTCTGTTCATACTGCAATTTGAGTATCTCCTTCCCTCTTGTTGCTCTAGGTGTGGAGACCATTGCTAGTAAGGATGTCAATGAGATGAACATTGGTAATGAGATCGTGTAAGGATATGATTTTGTCTTCGAGATTGTGAATTCCTCCTTTTTTCTCTTCTAACGAGGTTTTCATGTTAAAATCCCCCCCGATGAACTAAGGTTGGTCTTGCAATGTTGCTCCTAAAAGATTGATTTCGTCCAAAAAGGCTCTCTTTAAAAAAGGTTCTGGAGGACCATACACATTGGAAAGAAATCTAGACTCCTGAGAACCAATATGTTTATATCTCACAGTAATGATCCTCAGGGATATATAGTGAGATTCTAGGGAGATAAACTCTAGATTCTAGAGAACTTCCATACCACACAAGGCTTCCTTTGCATCAACTGAGATAACCTCATTGACTCTCTAGATTGTATTTGTTATTTTAGCCATTGAGTCTTTTTTGCATTTAGAATCTTGAAGCATTATAATACTCGGATTATCCTGATAGATTCTCTTCTTAAGTATCTAGTGTTTTGAGGGGGGTATTGAGACCTTGAATATTCCATGAAATGATATTCATACTTAAAACTTTGGGTTGGGGTGGAAATATTTATCCAGTAGTCTTATGGATTGTCCCAAATCAACTAATAATGCCCCTGTTTCTTCAAGCTTTTGTTTGTGTGATTTCCTACACCTTTTCTTTTCCTCCCCCACAATATTTTTTGGGGGGTCTTGAGGGGATTTGTCTTTATTCCCAGGTTTCCAAATGATGAAGCATTATGGCGTTGAGTTACTCCTTTTCCCTTTCCTTTCGGTAAATTGTTTTGTAATTGGTGTAGTTGAACTTCCAAGATTTTGTTTATTTCCACTTGTCCATGCTCTTCCATCAAGGCTTGGATGTTAATTGGTAGATCACTTTGTTCTAGTTCTCGCAAGACATTGTCTCCATCTAACCCTCCTTTAGATATTTCCTCTATATTTGTTTCTTGCATCTCAATTATGTTTTCTTCAGAGATTGAATGCCCCAATTCCAAATATGTTTTCCTGGAAGTTAGATGCTGATTCCAAATGTCTTTTCCTTTTTTTTTTTGCTTCTTACATCCTGGGATCATTGGGAGTGGCTTAAGTTTCTAGAATCCTGTGGAATTTTTCCTTTATCCCTCCACCAAAGAGATTGATGCAGATTATTCCATGGGGGCCCAGCATCCCTAAGATTATGGAGTCACATCCCCCATTTTCCACATCCCTGAGGATGAGAGGACTTCCTCTGGGAATTTGCTATGAGTGTCGAGAGAACAACCTTGAGAGAGATACTCTCTGAGTACATAGGTAGTCGAATTGAGTACCGCTAAAAATTCTGATCTTTTCCTCCTTAGTTAGGTGCCCTGGATATTGGGGCGATGCCTCTATTGGACCTTTTTGCACTTATATCAGAGAGAGCTATAGCATGGGAAAACCCTTATGCCTTAGGACAGCAAGATACCTAACCCTTGGGACAAAACGCCAAAAGAATTAAAACCGGACAAGATCTATTGCCCGGCGCAACTATGTTCAAATTCCAAATGTCACATTTTACAGATTGCGGCATTTAGGCATTTCCTCTGCCGATATTATAACCGGGCCAGACGTAAAAAAAATAAAAAATCAGCTATTCCATTGCGTTCATCACTTGCCTTTATCACATTCATCCCATATCATTTTAGCCAAAATTATTTTACCCATACGCCCTTTTTCAATTCCCCATCTCATGGCTATGCATGGGCAAGACTTGGAAGCTCGCTTCAACATATGATCTAGTCATTAGGACCAACAAGAAGTAAGAACAAATGGAGTGCAATCTTGCGCCATCAAATACAACCATCACGATTATCAATATTAGGCGAGAAATCAAACAAGACCTCACAGCCCAGCTTGAATCAGTCTTTTCAACACTATGCACCAAGCTACATATCCCTCTAGATAACCCTTCCTCTTCCTCACACCCCCACATCTTGAAGTGGCCATTCCTCTCATTCCAATAAATCTCAGAACCATCACTTTCAACATAACATACGCCTTCCATGAGTGGATGTTACCAAATTTGATGGCTCGGATACTAGTTTGGCCAACCCGATGGAACATTACTTCTCTTTATATAGCATTATAGATGAATTGGCCAAAATACGGTATGATGTTCTCCGTCGAATCTGTAGGAACATTGGCAGTAGGTAGCGAAATGGAGAAAAAATTCTTATCAAGGGTATATTGCTTGGACACAATTTGTAGCGGAGCTTTATGAACACTTTGGCACTGCATAGCTCCATTTGGGCAGCTACGTTTGACAAGGTAGAACAATTAGGAATAGTGGAACTTTATAGCTGCATTTGAGTGACGCTTGGCACTACAGAATAGAAGGGGCGTATGCGATTACCTTTCCGAGAGGAAGTTTTATCAGCGGCCCTCAAGGATAAAAGATTGGACCCCATGTCCCCATGGCTCGGCACGAAGGAGTTAGGTGGAGGCTAACAAAGGGCTAAAAGAAGCCTGGCGAGGTTGTACCTTCTCAAAACCGCAAACCCTCCTTCATCCCTGCTTCCCTAGGCTTGATGCAAATCCCTGCTCCTCTACTCCGCAAAAGATCAAGGGTATTGAGGCTAAAATGGATGGAGATTGCCAACTCAAAGGAGCCTTTATTATAACTATAGGTAATAGGCTGAATTACAAGTGTAAGAACAAAATCTTTTGCCCGTCTCAGGGAGAT
Organism: Picea sitchensis; assembly: GCA_010110895.2. Lineage (NCBI taxonomy): Eukaryota > Viridiplantae > Streptophyta > Pinopsida > Pinales > Pinaceae > Picea > Picea sitchensis. The sequence continues at coordinate 20,204 of SNQJ01S0029615.1, read as the reverse complement.
TTGAGGAAAAGATGAAGAACTCCACTATGTCTAAATCCGCAGATCCAGCGACATAGCCCTCCTCGGTCCTCCCGAAGTGGAACAGGTCATTTCCCTCAATGCTCTCCCTGGCTTCTCGGCTCCCCAAACCCTCAAACTAATCAGTTGCATCAAACCGGAGGTCATCATTACGGGTTGATATAATTGGTACCCATAATTTTATTCCTTAAAACCATTGCCGAGAGCTCATTGCTACATCCATCTTTTCAATAATTTTAAAATCATGATTACCAATGGTAGTTCCATGAAATGAGGAGGGTGCTGTGAAAATGTGCAACTCCAAATAGGTTAGTATCACCTGAAATACAATATGTTTTCTATATATATGGGTGGTTGTGACATTGTGTTGAGTGCAGACTGACTAAGGACTTTGGAGTCCCATTCTCATGGATTTTCAAAGACCAACCATACAATTCGACTAGGAGGGCCGCCAATATAAGTTCCAAGGCATCACTGCGGAGTTCACTGAGATCATTAGTTCCACTTGCATGGAAAGGCTGCTCAAAATGATCGTTCGGGTGTTATAGCCCCAACTCCATGCCATACAAGTAGCAGAGACACCTTCCATTACCGCAAGACCTCCCAGACATCCTTTCTAAACATCAATTGGTCTTTCCCTCCCCAAGGCCTCCCTCCTTCCCATTAAGTATTTCATGATCACTCAGATTCCCCTTGTACCACGGGGATCCTTCCTCTATCCGTCCGTGTTATCCGCCTTTTCCCAAAATGAAATTGAAAAAATGGCACAGGAACTCCTTAATCTAAATTGCTCCTCTAAAATCGGAGCCGCTAATCTTCTCCAGTGTCCATGGTCCTGAAGAAAGAAGGTTCTTGGCAAATGTATCCTGACTTATGTGCCCTCAACAAACTAACCATCCAAGACAAATTCCTCATTCCTGTCATTGTGGCCCTCTGAATAGATTGAGTGGGTACCCAGTTCTTCATAAAATTTGGATCTTCGTTCCAGGCTACCACCATATCACATGTATGAAATAGGTAGATATTCCCAAGACTTCCTTCTGCAGAACTCATAGGGCCACTATGAGTTTTGGTCATACCCTTTGGCTTATTTAATGCCCCCCTCCACCTTACAGAGCCTCCTTGAATCATGTCTTCGGGATCTTTTCCACGCCATTTTGTCTTAGTTTTCTTTGTTATCCTCGTCTATATAAAACCTGGATAGACCATCTTGCTCCATGGTCCCGGGATTCTCCATCCTGCTCTCTTATCCAACTTTTCCTAAAGCAGTCCTAGAAGTGTGGCTTTTGGCACCTCGGAGTAGAATGTAGGTCATCTGGTTGGCAAGATGGTGAGTGGATCCTAAAAGATTAGAGCTATTAAGATTAGCCTCACCAAAGAGACTCTTAAGAGTTAAATGGATTTCTAAACAACGAGTGGCTCTCATAGGTTGTTAAAAATTGGGAAGATTGCAACACCTCTCCTTGCTCTCCTAAAAAAACTTGGACTCTGCTTGCGTTGCTCAAGCTTTTAAAACCTTAGAGACAGTGTATGCCACTCAAGTCCTGCTTTCCCGATTTCACCAAGAGACCTTTAGTATTGGAATGCTGATGCCTGGGGAAAGGGAATTAGGTATTCCCAATCCTTATACAGAGAGGAATTGGGCCTTTAGCCTTTACCAGAGCCAAGCAACTACTCTGAAAGAAATCTGATCCATCCATGAAAGAATGTGGCTATGCATTGGATCACATGGCATGCCTTATCTGAAGCCAGAGACAGCAGTTCCCAAATTAAAGATGGAACCATCAAGCCTCAAGTATTTTTAAAGGAACAATACATTTCCTCCATGGAACAACATAAATGGGTGACTAAGATCTCTGGATATGATTATGGGATCATTTTATAAGAAAATAAGACAATAGTAGTTCTTGGGATGCACTTTCTAGAAATATGAGATGGGAGGATCCCTTTCATTCTGTTGTGCAGATTGAGGCTCAAACTGGTGTGAGGAATACAATACAAGACCCCAAAGTTGCAGTTCAGTCCGGCAAATTTGCTTAGTCCAATGTAGCTGAGTGCTGCCAGAAGCAATGAGGGAACTTTTGATACAAAGGCCCGTGCCTTCATTTAAATGTAATCAAATCCTTAAAATCCAGCCAGTACTTTCTAGGGCTTCATGCTTTCACACCCATGGTAGAGGGCACTCAGGTTCTACCAAATTCTCTATATTAAAGGGTCAGCGTTCCTTTTTTCTACCTGGGATGGTGTAGAGCATGTTTGTAATTTTGCTTCAATGTGGCGTGTATCAGCACATGACAAAGACCAGATTGGCTCCAAGCCGTTCGCCAGGAATGGCTACAAGACCCCAAAAGTTTGCAGTTGATCCAGCAATTGTAGTCCAATGCTCTAGCTTCCCCAGGGTACTCTTGGCTCAATGAGGAACTTTGATACAAAGGCCGTTTGTATTTAAGTAAACAATCAAATCTTAAATCCATGGTACTTTCTGAGCTTCATGCTACACCCATAGTAGGGCACTCCGGGTTCACCAAAACCTATGACAAGGTCAAACGTTCCTTTTTTCTGGGATGGTATGAAACATGACATTTGTAATTTTGTAGCTAAATGTGACGTGTGTCAACGCAACAAGGGAGAAACAATCAAATCGTCGGGCACACTACAACCACTGCCGATTCCACCTGCTATTTGGAAGGATATCTCTATGGATTTTATTACCGGCTTACCCAAATCGGGAAATAAATCCTTCATCATGGTGGTTGTTGATCGCCTTTCCAAGTACGCTCATTTCTGCGCCCTTCAACACCCGTTTACAGCATCTACAGTGGCTCAAATCTTCATGGATCAGGTCTTCAAGCTTCATGGCATGCCGCAGTCTATTGTTTCTGATCGCAACCCAACTTTCACAAGCAATTTTTGGCAAGAACTATTCAAGATACAAGGCACAAAATTGCATCTCAGCACAACTTATCATCCCTAGACTGATGGCCAAACGGAAGTTGTCAACAAGTGTTTGGAAACATATTTGAGGTGTTTTGCCTCAAAAAAGCAAAATCAGTGGGCTCAATGGTTACCCCTAGCTGAATGGTGGTACAACACTTCATACCATACAACTACACACATGACTCCTTTTGAAGCAGTATATGGACAGAAGCCACATTCAATTCTCTCATACTTACCAGGTGCCTTGAACGTCGAGGCGGTTGACCTAACACTTACAGCTCGAAAGGTCATTCTCCGTACCCTCAAAGAGAATTTGGTCATGGCACATAATCACATGAAGCAACAGGCAGACCAAGTTCACTCTGAACGTCAATTTGCATAAAGGGATCAGGTGTTTCTTCGACTGCAACCTTACAAGCAACTTCAGGCAATTAAAAAGAATATACTCATAGTCAAGAGTGTGGGTCCATTCATTGTCTTGATAAGATAGGGTAATGGAGTCTAGGAGGACTCCTACCACATTCATGTAGGCACAGATCCTAGCATAAGAAGTGTATCACCCAACTTAGGTCACTTTCGATATTTTGACGAAGTAGCTGAGAGTATTTCCTATCCTTTTCCAATGTGTCTACCAAAAAAGGGGCTTATGAGATTCTCCTTTTTAAAACCTCTCAATCCAGTGTCTTAGGTAAAGTAGTGCTGAGTTGAAAAAATACAATGCTTCTTCTAAGATTTGGTATGAATCTTCTAGAGATTGAAAAAATACCATTAGAAATCTCTTGGATCTCAACTTCAAATCAATCTTTTCCTTAATTTTCCATCGTAATTTAACCCAATCCATTAAACCCTTTTCTAAAGATCAAATTCCCATAAATTTACAAATTTACAATAATTGAATGGTCCTTCATATACTGAATATATTCTCAATCTAACGAAGCTAACGAAAATGATCTCATCACTCATGTTTCCCTGGACCTTTAACCAGTAACCATTTTTCATTGAATGGTCCTTCATATACTGAATATATTTTCAATCTAAAGAAGATGATCTCGTAACTCGAGTTTTCCTTCGCCTTTGCCCCGCACCCATTTTTAAGTGTGAACAGCATTGATCTGCGGACCCCTATGTCTCCCCGTTTGCATGCATTGGTGGGGTCGCCCGTGCCCGCGTCTTTGAATGATTTTGGCTTGTCTTTCTCCTGCGTGCCCGCTTCCATGACCAGGTCCTCTGCTGCTGCCGTCATCCCTGCTGGCGTCAGAGCCCTCTGCCCAAAGCTGCTACCTATGTCTTTCTTTTCTTAACCTAGAAAATATTACTTTAAAAACCCTAGTCGCTAACCTGCACAGCCTGCCATCCTATAGCTTCTGACACCAACATCTATGTTCCCTTGAAATAACAAATGTTATTGATCGCTATAATAATTTTATAAATTATTTAAGATATGTCCAAAAAAACAAAGCTTATTAATTGTAATAATAATTTCAAGATTTATAAAGAAATCTAAAAGTTTAGATTTTTATTAGGGTTGTTGTTTAAATTGTCTTTCTGAATGCATAAATAAATTTAAGGTGCTGAAAATTTTTTGGGGCACTAGGATTATACAAATTTAGTCATTCAACAGATCCAACTATTCATCACCTGATTGCAAAATCAAAGCTAAAAAGTGACCGAAAAAACCCAAAAGGTAGAACGTTTAGATTACTCTTTTTATTACTTACAAGTGATGTCTCTGTTGTTGAATAATAATTTAAGGCATATAGTTATTTTACATGAGTACTAAGTACACCGTGCTCTTCAAATTAATTTAAACCACTGTATTAGCTTCTGCAATGACTAGCCATATTTATTTATATTTATTCATGTGTATCTGTGAATAGATAGAATGATAGAGATTTAATTTTTAGGTAGTTTAAAAGTTTTAGGAAATGAATTTGTTTTAGTGATATTTTTAAGAGATATTTGCTTAAAATTTGGTGATAAATTGTTAAATCCATAAATTTGAGTAATTATTTTTCTATAATCAGAGAGTCCCATAGTTTTTCAACATGTTTGAATCTATTTCTGTATTTAAAAATACATTTTAAACAACAAAAAAAATGAATTTGTACAAATTTATATAACCTAATTCATGTAATTCATGTATACTATTTTAAATACAATACATGTATAACAGCTGTGATATCATCAATATATTAGTATTATTCTTATTTTCCTTACTGGAACAAAATACTATATTAAATATCTAGTCATATCCTTATTATTATTATTGTTTTACATAATGGAACACAATAATACCATCAAAGAATCTGATAGCCTGAGGCTTTGTCACTAATTTGACCCGTTCGTTTTTAAATATCTTCGTCGCCAAATCCACTGATTCTGAACCCTAATTTGACCCGTTCGTTTTTAAATATCTTCGTCGCCAAATCCACTGATTCTGAACCCATTGATTCATCTTGATGTATTATTTCAGGCTCTCCTTGAAGGATCTGAAAGTAGAAACCAATCAGATTACGTTTCCATTTTTCAGACTGATTCTGAACCCATTGATTCATCTTGATGTATTATTTCAGGCTCTCCTTGAAGGATCTGAAAGTAGAAACCAATCAAATTACGTTTCCATTTTTCAGAGACAGTCAGTGATGGGATTTGAAGTTCTTGTGCAAACAAAGATAAAAGGAATATTGACTGTAACCCTAATGCATGCGAGCTCGAAAAGAGATTTTCCACATCATAAACGCAGTTGCAAACGTTCAACGTAGTTTTCCACCAATTGCGTGTGGTTTTTATAGAGAGTGCGCAGCCCCACTTCATCTTTGACTTTTCTAATTTATGACTTGTTCCTTCATCTATTTGATTTCACCCACCTCTGGACACCACACAACAACAACTGCTCTCCAAGAAATCCATAATTGAATTATTATTCAAATTTCTGTAGGTAGCTACAAACATTCATGTAGAATTTCTTCTTCTCACTTCCCTGAAACATTTTAGTGGGCTAGCTTGGAGCAATTTTCCCTCCAGAGTTACTTTTCTGGCAGGTCTTGTTACGTCTCATTTTAAATTTTTGGTCAATTTAAAACCCTCGATTTCCTGAGCATCTGGATTGGTTTAAAATGGGGCAAAACCCCTGAAGTAAGGTTCATAAATGCATAGAACTTTATTTCATGTGAAACTCAGACTACTTCTGAAAATCTGGCACGATTCAAGCCCATTTTTTTCCTAAAAAAGATATCTGTTTGCTCCCCAATTAATCTACTCCTCTAAATATTTTTCCATAGAAGAATCGAGAATATCATGTAAAAGCATGAGTTTTGGCACTCTCATCATGTCCATTTTTTTTGTTTAGAATAATATAAAATAAAATATGAAGGATCTATAAGAATAGAGTAAGAATTATAAAAGTTTACCTTCTTAGTTAAATGTTCATTATTTCGTTAAGAAGTTCCAAATTTGTAATATAATGATGTTTTAAAACATCTCTTATAAATTTAATAAGATGTGTAACTTAGTTTACTTAATCATTAAATTCATTGTCCTATATAGGCATTATTGGTAAGTATTTCTCTATTACCATTTTTTTACCAAATCTTAAATATATGATGATTCATTTTGTATATCTTACTTTAATATTTCATTTTTAATTCATTTCATCTAGTATGATGAAGTATATAACAGTACATGATAATTAATACAAACAATTTGCCAAATGAAAAATTTTGGGATTAGCATTTAACTCTTAAAATTTGGTTATACCTTAAATTTAAAAAGATATATCTTTTCAACTTGTAAAAAAAGTAATTAAGAATGACACATAATTTAATCCACCTTATAGTTATTGATATGATAAAAAATGCAAATCAATGTTAAAAACACTTTCAAGTGAAAAACATATTATAAATAACTAAATACAAAACCTTTGCACACATATTAAAAAAAATGATTTTCTTAAAAATAAACCCAAAAATACTCATCATCTAAAAAAATTCAAAAAACCAATGCATGTACAGTACTTTGGGTGGAATGAGATGAAATTTAAAAAACCAATGCATGCACCTTGCTTTGAGTGGAATAAGATGTAGATGAAGAAAGAAATGATTATATATAGAGAGAAGAAATGAATGCAATGATTATATATCTATATGAATTTTATGAAAAAGACACTAAAAAAAGGAATGAAAAAATATATAGGATTATATATATAGGAATATGCGAAAAAAATACATAGGATTATATATATATAAATATGTAAGATTAAGATTATATATAGGAATATGTAAGATTAAGTATCATGCTAACAAAAAATACAAATGAATCTTATAGTTTAACATTGAAATAATTAAATGGGGAGGTTCACCTTTTTATGAGGTTTTCAAGGATATATTCATTAGGCTACATGGCATGGGTTTTTTTGTCAATTTAGAAAATTGATACTTATTCTAGAAGATGTATAGAAGATGGTGATATAAATAAAGTGAGAAATTTGACCTCTTTGTTTAGCTATTTGGCCTCATTCTAGCTAGAAAAATGAGTAAATGGGTAAAATAAAACAATATTGAGGCTCCTTCTCCCTCACTCTTAGAGTTGCTACTAATAAAGATCATGAGGGGAAGGTAATGCCATTTATATTTTATTGGAAGAATGGGGGAGAAGGTAGATGAGGTTGTGTTAATGACAAGGCACACCCATAGTCTCTAGACATCTTGATGCCTTTAACAAATTTTGAACTTACTCTGAAATACACGTTATCAAAATAAAGCATATGGATAAGATAAGGTTATTGATGCAAGCAAAGATGACATCTCAAAATAAGGTTTGGGACCTAAAAAATAAGGAATTGAATAAATCAATTTGCTAAATGAACCATTGGACATTAAAGACCACTACATGAGAAAATGAGATAAATCTAGGATGAGATGACTTGATGATACATTATCCTATGTATGAACCAATAAGACAAAGACACTCAATTCACCTAGATATTTGAATAATTTATATAGCTTGTTGAGTTTTTCAGCAAAAACATATGCATTTATATCTAAGATGTTTTAGAACATCACCAAAAAATGAGTATTGCAAGAGGAGACATCCTTGAAATAAACATCAAAGATGCAAAAGTAACTTTTTGTAATTATGGGCTCATAGATCTAAGAAGATCTCTTGTGGATAAAAATAAAATAAAAATTTTATTTTATTTTTTCATCTCTTAAGTGCCATAGATATTTTGTTCACAATAGATCTTGCAATATTTTGAAATATTTTATTATGCAATTTCTTTAAATCTCATATTTATTATTACTAGTTTAATGCTCAAATTTATGGAAATAACTAAAATCCAAAATGAAACAAGAAGTAAATGAATACGCCAATTACACAAATGAACATAAAATGTGACTTAAGAAATCGGATATGGGACAAACATATGCCAATTACACAAATGAACATAAAATGTGACTTAAGAAACCGGATATGGGACAAAACCCAACTAAAGGTGAGGCATATGCTTTTCTTTTTTTTGTTCACTTGTAAAAATGATACCCCATCTATTTCTAGCTTAGTAGTATTCAACATAGTTTGATAGCCATTTAGGGTTAGTGTGAGTAGTGGGGGTTGATGAGTAATGGTTGTTGATGTAGCATCCATTGGAAAGATCTTGGTGTGTAAAAAGACATGGAGGGTGAGAGCTATGTTGGTAGAGTTTCCCCCCCAAACAGTGTCTTTTGATGCCTCAAAATGACTCTGAAAAGCTCTCCATCCCAAATCTCCAAATTGAGACTTACCACTAAAGTGGGCCCTACAAGCCAATTTCTCCAGTGTTTCCACCCACAAAAATACCAAGATAAAACATATTGATAATTCAAAATATTTTGCTAACATCATAGAATGGGTTATTCTAATAGTAACATACATGTTTCTAATAAAGATAGAGACTATTACCTCTCCTATTATTACTTCTCTTTAGAGGTCTATCCTTCTATTATTACTTCTCTTTCAAGATCTAGGCAAGTAGATCTTGGTGAAATCTCCATTTTCTATTGTTTAAATTACATTTTTGAATAAATAAATGGATTCAACTTTATGAAAAACCCACAAAACACTCTAATTATAAAAATTTAATCGCTCAAATCTAGAGTTCCAACAAATTTTGACCAAATTTCAATAAAAATTGATCCCAAAAAATATTTCCTTACAAACTCCAAAAAAAAATCAAAAGTCTAGACTACCCCTAAGCAATTACAGCAAAAGCAGCGGTACTAAAAACTTACTCAGCTGTCAATGGAGTGCTCAAATAGAAAAATAGCTTGCTTGAAAAATAGATAGAAAGACACGAGTCACGTGGTGTGGGAGCAACGTAATTATAAATGACAGATCTGAGCTTGTTGGAGTGGTTCCCAGTGAAGAAACAAAAGCAAGCTTTCCTTCTTTCCACGTCGCTTTGACATGCGATGACTTCATGAGGGCGGTGACGAAAGCGAAAGAGGGTGTGTCAGGCCAATAAAATAAAAAATTGATCCTAAAAAATATTTCCCCAAGAACCCAAAAAATCAAAAGTCTAGACTACCCCTAAGCAATTACAGCAAAAGCAGCGGTACTAAAAACTTACTCAGCTGTCAATGGAGTGCTCAAATAGAAAAATAGCTTGCTTGAAAAATAGATAGTAAGACACGAGTCACGTGGTGTGGGAGCAACGTAATTATAAATGACAGATCTGAGCTTGTTGGAGTGGTTCCCAGTGAAGAAACAAAAGCAAGCTTTCCTTCTTTCCACGTCGCTTTGACATGCGATGACTTCATGAGGGCGGTGACGAAAGCGAAAGAGGGTGTGTCAGGCCAATAAATCGTTCTGAATCCCTCTGCCTATTTTACCATTCAGAGAGCAGCAATGCTCCCATTCCTCTGTCTCGTTCCCCACCCCTCCTTGACACCTAAATTTAGGTTTTCTTAGATTTTTTCACATAGAAAGAAAAAATGACTAACTCCATACATTTCTATGGGTCGGCATTCTTTTATTTTATTTGTTTTTTTTATACTAGGGAATCGGTAACAACGCGGCATCGGGTATCAAGGTCGAATCCTGTCGGCTGCCTTATAAACCATAGGGAGAAATGCACAGCCCGCAAGCACGCCCTCCGAAAATCGGGGAGAACGACCTTGAGACCTCATTTTACATAGTTCCTTCCATTTACACGGCACTTCTTTGCCAATCGATCTGGCCAATTCTTCCCTGCGGGCTGCGGTCGGCATTCTAGGTGCTTGTTCCTCTTCTCCATTCTTTTTAAGTTTTTACCTTGAAAACAAATTTTCATTCGCTGCAGTTTAGGTTTCTCGTTCGTTACATAGATTTGAGCTGAACTGGTTGTTACTTGGTAATTGCTGAAAACGGGAGCACTCTGTACTGTTTTATGTAGCAGGAAACGCGGCTTCCTTGCTATTGTATGGAGCGCCAATGTGAGACCTATCACTTTTATTACAATTATCTCCCTTTAGAAAAATTTCGGCGAAGAAGTGTATACTGAATGATAATTCTCAGTTCTAAATATTTTTATGCAGCGCCACATTTAGGAGAGTGATACAAAACCGATCAACAGAGAAATTCTCAGGGTTCCCATATGCAATAGCTCTACTAAATTCTCTGCTATACACGTGGTATGGCATCAATAATGGCCTGGAAAACATCTTGGTGTTGACTGTCAATGGCGTCGGAATCATTCTAGAGTTTCTGTTTGTTTGCATCTATCTGAAATACGCTCTACCTACAGCCAAGGAAGGTTTCCATTCACGTAGTCTCTTATAGTTAGTTCCTTATTAATAATATTCATAAGCTGGATCCCTGATCAGTAATTAGGTCTCTTATAATTACTTTCATCAGGTTTACTCCCTACTTTAATCTTATGATCTCACAGCAAATTGATTAGGATAACATCTAGGGTTACATGAATATATGGAATTGATTGTTTGCACAGCAAATTGATTAGGATAACATCTAGGGTTACATGAATATATGGAATCGATTGTTTGTACAGCAAATTGATTAGGATAACATCTAGGGTTACATGAATATATGGATTTGATTGTTTGCACAGCAAATTGATTAGGATAACATCTAGGGTTACATGAATATATGGAATCGATTGTTTGTACAGCAAATTGATTAGGATAACATCTAGGGTTACATGAATATATGGAATTGATTGTTTGTAACTTTGTTGTGCAGGTAACAATGGTGAGAACAATCGTGGGAATGATGTTGGTGTTTGCCTCCATCTCAACAGTTTCTCTTCTTGCTCTTCGTGATCAGAAGCATAGGAAAATGCTCGTCGGGACTTCGGGGATGATTGTCACTGTGGTTATGTATGCTTCTCCACTGTCCATTATTGTAAGTATCGAATTCCCATGGCGTTCTGTCACATTCAGTAGTAACCTGCATCAACTACGTCCTGACTTTATTCCATTGTGAAATGTACAAAGCGATCCGTGCTACAGACTAAAAGTGTGGAGTTTATGCCCATCTATTTCTCTCTGTTTGCACTCATCAATAGTTGTTTATGGATGACCTATTTCCTTCTGGACAAGGACCTCATCTTAGCGGTAACATCATATACAGCAGCCTTCTCTGTACATTTGCAGATACTTTTTCAAAGGATCGCAGCGAAAGATTGTGTGTAAAATCTGAGTTTTATAATGTGTCGTGGTCAATGCAGTGTCCCAATATACTTGGCGTACAGTTGGGCATAGGTCAGATAGTGTTGTATTCTATGTACCGGAAGCAACCAAGTAATGAAGAAAAGAAAGTGGATGGATTTGATCCAGAGATTGGATTGAAAGAGAACGCTGATGCAGACGAAACAGATTCAACACCTCAACAGAGCGTGGAAATGCAGACCCAGTAGGTGAAACATACCTTCGATTCGTTTGGGGAGAAGTGACAAATGTTTGTAACCAGGTTGGAGGGAGTGCCAAAAAATATAAATTTATGACTGTGCCCACACTCATGGAATCTACTAGTTCGACAGCGCTTGGTAATTTTGTTAAGTTTTTTTTAACAAGGCTTATTATGAAGGTTCTAGTACTGTCATCAACTATATTATGTTAAAGGACTCTTAACGGCATTACATTTTCAGGTTTTGGGTCGTCACATTACATGGATGGTTTTGGGTCGTCACATTACATGGATTTATTCTTTCTTCAATTATTTGTAGCACTGTTCACCATATCAAAATGAATCACACATTTTCGAATTACCTATTTTTAAACTTACAATCATTCCTGTGAAAAACTACCGTATAAAAATATTAACATTTTTTGCCATGAGAATCTTTTGAATCTTTTGTTTGTGGGACAATGCCTTCACTCAGCATTTGATTGATAAAACGCATATTCTTACTTAGATTAATAATTTTTAAGCTGGTCCTAATTCATTTGTTGAGAATCTTGTGTTTGTGGGACAATGCCTCCATTCAGTATTTGATTAATAAAATGAGTATTCTTAACTATTAAGTCTACTTAGACTATATTCATATACAATATTTGAATACTATATAAATTAAAATTATCCACATTAAAATCAACTATTTTAACACCTTCTATCATCCTTATGTAAAACTGTTCAAGGGACACTTTTTTTAATTTTAACATTGCCATTACACATTTGCCAATGTTTCTGAGTTATTATAGGCATTCAATAATATTGAAATGTTTAAACATAGTTGGGCAACATGTCAGTTTTATAAAAATTGAAAATTTCTATTGAGATATTTATATTTTAAATTATGATATAAGTTGAATATAAAAATTGAGCATTCCTATTGAGATATTTATATTTTAAATTATGATATAAGTTGAATATAAAAATTGAGAATTGCTATTGATATATTTAAGTTGAAAAGAAGAGATTTGGTATTGATATCAAAATGAATTACACATTTTTGGAATTATCTATTTTTAAACTTACAATCATTCTTGTGTAAAACTGATAATTTTATAAAAATATTGATACTTTTTGGGAATTAGCTTAATAATTCTAAACTAGTCTCAACTTATTTGTTGAGATCTTTTGTTTGTAAAGTCTACCAAGGTATACATATCCTACCCCAGGTTGGATTTGAACTTGTGATCTTTTAAAAGAAAACATATGTTCTTAACTATTAGGTCCACTCAAGCTATATTCATATGCCAGTTTAAATTAAAGTTGACAACATATTAATTATATAAAAATTGAGAATTGTTATTGATATATTTATATTTTAAATTATGATATAAGTTGAAAAGAAGGGATTTGGCATTGATATTAAATATTTTTATATTATGATATAAGTTGAAAAAGAAGGGATTTTAATTATATACAAATTGAGAATTGCTATTGATATATTTATATTTTAAATTATGATATAAGTTGAAAAGAAGAGATTTGGCATTGATATTAAATATTTTTATATTATGATATAAGTTGAAAAAGAAGGGATTTGGTATTGATATCAATTATTTTTATTATGATAAAGGTGGAAAGTAAAAAAATAATACAAGTTAATAAGAAAATTGTTTTTATCATGAAAAAGATGGAAAGTAAAAGAATAATACAAATTAATAAGAAAATAATTAGTAATAGACATTTACATAATGGATTTTTAATTTTTTTTTGTAAGTAAGATTTTATAAAAAACCTTTCAAAATAAGAAATTACAGCATCTATAGTTTAACCCAGATTGTAATAACTCAATTGCCCCAAGGGGAAACCAATTCAACCAGCTTAATAGGTATAACCTAATTCGAAGACCAAGGTCTTAAGCTACCAGTCATAGTACAACGTCTAACTGCAGAAAATTACATCGCCCCCTTGGGGAAACCGATTAACATTTCAGCTAAGACTGACATAAGTTAAAGTAGACATAATATAACTGTAAGCTACAGGTGGAAAAATAAAAGCTAAACACCTAGCTGACCAAGCAGAGAGACACATGTGCAATTCAAGTTGTAGGCTTGTAGTGTGGCCACACGTCCACGGAGGTGGTGTTGAGTGTTGAATCCATGACCGGTGCAACTTCCTCCTCATGAATCTCATGCTCCGTTGGTGCCATAATCGTTTGTTCATTCCCTATTGCATTTGGTTCTCCATCGGAAGGGTGACACACGCCCTATAATGCTAAGAGAATTTGTAGGAATTGTGTTCCCTTCCCGTCTAGGATCTCCAAACATAAACACTAGTCATCCAAGTCCTGTTGTATTTCGAAGACCAAGCCTTGCAGAATTGCAAGGCCTTCTTGTAATTTTGTGCAAGATGCACAATCTGCGCATGAGTGAGGTGGCTCTTGTTGAAGTCCATGGATGGCACTGAAGCCTTCACTCTAAGTTTGGGCACAGTGAGGTTGGGTTGGGGGCGAATGGATTGGCGAAAATGCAGTCGAATTGGGAGGCACAACTGGAGCTGGCTGCGAGGTGAAGGCTAGGTCTGAGATTGGCCCTGGGTTAAAACCCAAAGAGTTTCCCAATATATCAAACCATTCGATCCTGCATGCAAAGGGCGAGGAGAGGGGCATAAGATTGTTTCCAGACTGTGCCGAGGAGGATGGCGAGGAGGGTGATGAACTGTGAGAGAGTATAGGCAGGGACGAAGTGCCAAGCATGGTCGACTGGGTTGCCAAGATGAGTCGCGTTTGGATTTCCCTCTCTATCTCGGCATGACTGAAGCATGGTGAGGGAATTCAAGAACAAGAAGAAGGATGAAGAAGCCAAGGAGCAGCAGGGGGGAGCGTAGTCCGCTGGAGGACTCAACCAAGAATGAAAAAAGATGCAAGTGCGTCTGGTGAGGTTCATGGTGCAAATAGCACTGGTCGAGGAGAACACACACGAGCTGAGTAAATACTGATGCATTGAACTGATCCATCCAGGGGACGGGTAGCTAGAGCATGGCGCACTAGGAGTAATGGTGCCCTGGTTATAGCAAAGATGTGTTAAATGCATGGCGGTGGAGGGAGGGGAGGGCAAGCGCCTGTCACGTGGCTAGCGCCATGTTGGTCGTCGCTTGTCTATTTTGTTTGACACCTTGGCATCAATAACACCCCATCCG
>SNQJ01S0029614.1:133279-148742 GCA_010110895.2 Picea sitchensis | reverse complement strand
GTGGCAGCAAGACTTATCATATCGCAGTAAACACAGGAATCAACAACAGACCAACTATATTTATTCGGCATCGTTTACAACCATTTAACAGAAGAATAAGACCATAGGATCAACTGTAATCTATAACAGTTAACACAAAATCGACAACAGGACATCTATAATCATTCGACTAAATGCAAGAAGTTTTATAGTGCACGGTGGTTTTACGGAAAAATATAACCATGTCCATATTAAAATAACACATTTAAGGATATCGATATTTAAAGGTGATACTCATAAAATAACGCTATTTTTTGACCAAGAATATGCTACAGCTATTTTCAGGACCATCAATTCACTGACAATTACAGGGAAGATTATATTAAAACTAACACCATAAGGTATCAACTTAAAAGGACGAAATGTAAAATGACTTTATTCTTTTAAACAGAATTATCTACAGCTGCAGTCCGATCTATTAATTCACTGGCGAATTATAAGAATCACCATATTGAAATTAACACATTAAAAGTATCTGAAATTAAAGGCGATATGTAAATAACTATATTTTAAGACAGAATACCTACAAGCTGCGGTCCGAGCGATTAATTTCTTGGCCGGAAATTATAAGGGGAATGACCATTTTAGAAAATAACTTACATTAAAGGAGTATCGAGGGTAAAGGGCGGTATGTAAAGTAACTAGGAACATAATATTGAACCCGCGCTGTTGAACAACCACACTGAAATTAATATGGAGCGACAACAATGAAATTAATGGAGCGGCAACAATGAAGCGGTAATAGCTAGCGGCGATTAGTGAACAATAATTTTGAGCCGACATCATCGACGTCCACAATAAAAGCGATTTTCGTTAGCGGTGATATTAACCTAAAACTCACGCAAGGGTAGCGCGTACTTTTACGGCGGTCGAGACTCTGGAAGGTTATCGGTCGAAGACGAGAGGTGAAGCGAGGGAATTCGATTTGCCCCCCCTCCTTTCGCCATAAATTTCATCAATAACTAACTATACAATCAGTCTTGAACCCTTCGTTAAGAGGGATATTACGGTTAAAAGCGGTGTTTACATTTTACTTATCGCCGGACTGAAACCATACCCAAAACCCACCGAGGATGCATCGATTCACATGGTTAACACATGGAGAACATATTTTCTTACATTGCAGGGTAGGTAAATCAGACGACCTTTAATCATTTACAACCATGTTCCACTACCAACAGAAATCATAAGCATCCTATCCTATCAAAACAAGTCCATACCTTTGCCTTATTGTCCGAGTTGAAGCCTGTGTTGTGTGCTTTCTGCCGCTCCTTTTCCAAGCTCCTCCTGCTCGCGCGGCGATCAATAGGCTCGCGGTACCTCCCAGCCAAGCAGGGGTGCTTTCTTATTCCCCTCGACCCCCGAGGCATAGGGCCACACACACAACCAGGAAACTAGCTCCTCGATACGCCTCAAGGGGTGACTACCACTCCGCGATATCTTTGAGGATTCCCAACTCCCTACCGATTAAACCCGGTCGGTCTCTCCTCTACGCAATGGCATAGTCTGGCCCCAAAGAAAAATCCTCCTTTTCCTTTCTTCCCTCCCCGCTTTATTCCCTCAAACCCTAATCCCTCTTTTCACTTTTCTCCCATTTCTTTTAGTTTTAATTAGTTTGTAAATCCAAATTGAATTTTATTTTATGTTTTATTTTATTTTGTTTTTATTTTTTTAAATCCAAAACATGTCGCGCACATAATTCATTTTATTATTCATTTACACCCCTTTTATTAATTATTTAATTACTTATTTATTTATTTAATTCCCCTTTCCCATGCTTAACTTATTGGTTTATGGTTGTATATAATAAATATACTTATTTGTATTTTCATCTCCCCTGCTTTTGTTTATTTTTTATAAATAAACTTTTGCAAATATCCCTTAGTTGGTCATTAATGTATTTATTTTTTCAGGATCAAAGGGAGATTTGGTGAGAGCAAATTATTGGGGAAGGTAATTATTTTACCAAAGAATAAGGAGGATTTACAAGGAGGGAAGGCGATGTGGTAAAGTTAACTAGACAAGTATAAGGGAGATGGACAGTGGAAGATCCAGGCGATGGAGGAAAGATTTATTATTAAGTAGACAGTTAAGGAGGAGATGAGTGCGGTTTTTTTTTTCTCACTTTTTTTGTTTTTTTTGAAATTTCAAAGTTAAGGCCACACAGAAATCCCCGGTTTCTAGAAGGTCTTAGGCTAAGGGGTTAGATTTTTAGGCTAGATGATAATTGGTTAAGGGTAAAACTTTAAGTTTACAGTCATAGAAACTTAGGGCTAGTTAAGGCGGCTCATCAACCACCTTTATCCTGACGTGCCGCCGAGGTAAGCACCGCGTCGCGCCCGAGGGTTATACACTAACCTCTAGAATTCGTTGTGCGGCGGTGCCCTTCGGGATGCACCACATGCTCAAAGGGAGGTGCCCTTTCGCCCGGTGGCCAGTTGGTGAACCTCTACCCTTGGAGTCAATACTCCGCGAGGTGAGATAGTAGGAGACTAAGGGCTCTCTAGGAATAAGGCCCACTTATTAGCAGCGCTATAGGAGAATCATCGTGGCGGCTGTCGCTGATCGGCCTCACCGCATTGTGGGTCCTCTCGAACTAAGTGTCGTTAACCCTAAGGTTTGACCACTGGCGAGGAGTTCTAGCGGCTATGGCAGGGTTGCTGTCCACCCTCTCCCTCAACCTCTGCAATTGTGTGTGGCCTTACTCCATATGTGAGTCAAAATTGACTGACTATCGTCAACACATCGCAATAGTCATGTCAGAATGTAGTCATCAAATCATCACATCAAATCAACATCATAATAAACAAAATCAACTTAAAAGCACACTCCCTGACTCGGTCCGAATTCCAAGGGGTCTACCAATGCACCTCCATATCCTCAAGGTCTAAGCACGCACTCAATAAAGCGAGTCCAATAGCACCCGTCTACATGAATAGTAACACATCATATCATCGTCAATCACATCATAATCTGAAATATATAGGTCCAACATCAAAGGGTCCGGATCACTTGCGAGAAAGTGTCAAAGAATAAGTTTTCTAAGTGGGCTTGAGTGGGATGTTACATACACCTCTTGGTCTAAAATTCGTCAAAAAGTTTCATAGTATAAATTTCGAAATAAATGTATCACAGTATCATAAATCTATCCCTCGAACAAAAATGGAAGCTGCAGACGCATATCATCTGCATCCTCTGAGGTCGCCGAGTGTGGACTATAGTATTGCGGATATGACACGCTCTACGTTCGGCGATAAAGTAGCTGTCGAGCAGATGATCTAAAATACGGACCGTTTCAGCCATGAAACTCCCTAAGTCCAGATACCTACAAAGAACTTCGGGTCAATCACATGTGTAGGATCGCTAATATAATGTCTCAAAGCAGGATACATGAAAAACATCATGCATAAGCCTCGAGAATCGGTGGGCTAGTCGATGGAGCCGAGGCCTTTCTCTCCACGATATTGAATGGTCCCATGAACCTAGGAGAGTTTAGCTCCCTTTCAAACTTGATCGAACTCTTATGCGGTTTAACCTGAAGAAGACTTGATCGCCCGATAAACCTTTCACGATTAGAGCTTCGATTAGCATCAACCTTAACTCTTAAATGCGATCTTCTTCTTTAATCCTTTGTCTTATGGATTGCATCTGCTCTTATCTCTTGGATGCAACCACGGTCCCACAGTCCTATCCTCAAGCGATCCCAACTCAAAGAGAGAGTCCGACCGCGGTGTATAAAACTCAAAGCCATCTTAATGGTGCTCTGGTGGCTGTTGTTGTAAGCGAACTCTTTTAGAGGCAAGAATTCCTCCCAAGCTTTTGTTGGTCCATCGCGATACATGCGCCATGTCAGCTAAGGTTTGGTTAAAAGTGCGTTAAATGCGATAGTCGACCACCGGTGATGGCGATTACTAAAGGATTAATTTGTGTCCCCGAGGCCTCTTGGAAACTCGTTAAATCGACCGGTAAACACCGATCCTCGTCGGATATAATCTTCTTAGATGCGCCATGTAGCCTCACAATCACCATTGATGGCTACCATCGGGTGCACGATAAATTAGATGCGATGCGAGGAATAAAGTGAGCACTCTTAGATTGAGTGTCTACTACTGCAAAAAATCAGTGCGTGTCTCCTTGCCGTCGGTGGCAATCAGCGATAAAATCCATCGAAATGACTTCCCATTTCCCAGTTCGGTATGGCATGTGGTTGCGGTAATCCTGCAGGGTGTCTATGATCAGCCTTTACACAGAGCACTCTAGACATCTATGCAGGGTAAACTATGGAAGCCTTCATTCCTTTCAAAGAATAAGGGTTTGAGATGCGCCCTCGTCTTTGTAACTCGGGTGGGCAGCAAAAACTGCACTCTATGAGCCTCGCTCGGACCAGCGATCCTCAACTCTTACCGTTAGGTGGTACGTAAATCAAGTCCTCTAAACCTCCAATAAACCATGGCTATCAGAGTGAATATCCCTCATAACGAGGGTACCATCATGGTGTTTTGTCCGATGAAATCCTTGACCTCTTTATTGCCAGGTCCTTCGTCACGCGTAAGGTGAGAATCTTCTCAGCGGTTGTGCGAAGGAATACCGAGAAAATATCGTGGCCTCAGAGCTCAAAGCATCGCCACTGGTTCCTTTACGATTCCTTTATGTAATTAATCTGAAGTCATTATTAAGCTAAGCAATTCGGATAGCGTCGTTATGCGTAGCGTTAGTCGCTTTATTGTAAAAATGTGTTGTAGTCCATAATGATCGAGTCTTTAATTCAAATTTTAGTCCAATAAGGTAGTGTCTCCAAACCTTCAAGGCGTATCGATGGCTAATAACTCCAAATCGTGCGTCAGCATGAATTCCTACGATGCCTTCTCAGCTTTCTCGAAATGTATGCAATCCCTTTCGTCCGTCTTGCATCAAGACTCCACCTAAACCTTCCTTGGATCGATCGGTGCATACCAGAAGTCTACGTAATCCATGTCGGGGACCTTTAATTATCCCGTATGGGTTATTGACAAATCCTTAAGCCTCAAAATGCTTTCAGCGCTTCTCTGTCCAAACAAACTTCTTGTTTTCTTAGCAATTCATTGATGGTTGCTATCTTCGAAAAGAAACCCTCGACAAATGCGTCGATAGTATCGGCTAATCCCATGGAAAACTACACGCGCCACGTGACATTGGATTTAGCGCGAACCATTCCATAATAACCTCAACCTTGGTTGGATCCGCGGCGATACCCTCGTAGGAGATGGCGATGCCCTAAGTAGTGAATTCGATTGGTAAAAGAACATTTGGACAACTTCCATACAATTTGTGCTCTAGTAAACATTGTGGTACCAAGTGCAGAAGTGTTAGATCATGCTCCTCCATCGTCCAAGATTAGATCAAAATGTCGTCGATGAATACTTGGACGAACTTGTCCAAAGTATACCATGGCGAAACACCCAGTTCATCAAACTCATGAATACCCACGGGGCATTTGTCGGGTCAAAGGCAAACAGTAACTTCGTAATGTCCAAATATCGTCTTAAAGGCGGTCTTGGGATGTCATCCTCCTTGATCCGTAATTGTTGATATCGGATATAAAGTCGATCTTGGGAGAACCGCCGTCCCGCACCCTTCATTTGATCGAATAGATCGATCCAATTCAAGGTAAGGGATATTGATTCTTGATCGTAGCCTTGTTCAGTTGACGGTAGTTAATACATCCCGCGATCCATCCTTCTTTGAATGAAAATAAGCGGAGCATACGGTGACACACTAGAGGCGTGTAGGTCAGTCCCTTGACTCCTTGGTATTTTCAACTCTTGCAACTCAGGAATTGACATCTGATAGCGTTCTTGCGCTCGGCTCAGTTCCCGGTTTGGTCTATGAGTGACTCTAGTTCCCTTTCGGCATCGAGGCAACTCCTCACGGAAATACGTCCATAAAATAACGCTACGGAAGGTGTTCTGGAGCGCCAGCCACTCCTTCGTTGAGTGCGAGGATGGATTTGCATCCCTTTCGCATACTCTTCCGTAAGTGTAAAGAAGAGACGAACCTCAAGGATAATCCCTAGTTCCGTCCTACAATCACCGTCTGGAGCCGTCATCCAACCAAGCTCTTAACCGGGTTTAGATCGCTACGGTTGAGAATGCGCCTCATGCGTCTCAATAATCCATACGATCCGACATCATAAGATCTAAGATGCATTGTGATACAAATTGACTCTCGTGACAAACTCTCGAGGTTAAAGGGCAGCCAATATGCCTCCCTCGAACGTTTGGCTCGAAAACCATCTCTGAAACTAAAATCATCTTGTTAAATTTGCCTTACCTTAATCCTTTTAGCGGCGCACGAAATGAAACTCGGTAGCTCCGGGGTCTATCAAAACACTAAAGGTCGGGTCAGCGATAGTACACAATAGATCTCAGAACCTGATCGTGGTGCTTTCTGCACAGCGGTTATTCGCATTGCATGAATCTGGGCCTTGCCCATATCTCTGATAGCGGGTCTAGCGTCCGGGCGAAACAGCCTCCACACGGGCGATGGCGTTGGTAGTCTGACTCCACACGTCAGCACTTATGCCCCGGCCCAGTGGTCCTGTTACCCGAAGTAGAAGAGGACTGACCACCATCTTGAAACCCTGGTCTATTCTGCTAAACAATCCTAAACTACTACTATTGCAGGTGAAGTTGTTGCTAATGCTATGGTCCCCAATAAGGTTTCCACTGCTGAGGCATCGGTCATCGAGGTGTAGTGAGCGTGGATCCCCTCTGGAAACCCGCGATGAACCGGCGTATGTCGGCGGTGTCGATGTGTGGCCCCGATGAACTACGCCACAGTGGGTCTGTTGAGTCACAATTACGACCCGGTGATAAAAGCTCCTCCTGCGGTATGAGGGCCTTTTGAATTTGCGATGGGTGCAAGGTTTGAGGCATCAAGATCTAATCCTTGTACATGGAAAAACTATTGTTAAGGCCAAACACAAACACTGATGACCTTGAGCTTCTACGTGTTAGGTCGCCGGAGCATACCGGGCGACTCCATGAACCGGCCCGCCGTGCACCGGGGAACGTGCGACCTCCCTCATGGCAGCGTTGAACTTTCGTTGGTGGCAATGGAGTCGTCGGAAAGGTACCTCTCACCGGAACCGTTCACCGAGCGACTCCCATGTCACATCTTCACAGCCATGTTGGTGCGGCGTCTTCCACCCTCGGCTCGCCGGTTGAAAGGCCTTCATCGCGGACCTTCATGTTGGAGGTATGTCGCCCGGTCTGAAGCACATCGCCATATTCTCAACCATGCCTCAGCAGCTGCACCATCCGGGGCACCCGAAGAACTTGGGAAATTTACCTTCTCGAGTTCACGGTGAATGTCACTACAATGACGGTAGGTCTTGTGAGAACCCTCGAGGGGAATGCCTAATCTCGTCAAGCGGTGATCAGAGCCTCGGACATCTTGTTGGAAGGATCTCATCATCCCAACAACATCACCAAAAGATATATGTTCCTGCCCAAGAAACTTCTCGCCTCCCTGGGGTTAGACCCCTGAGGATCTTGGAGGCATCTACGCCTCCTCCCTAACACCAGGTCGTGCGCCTCCGGCGTCCTCTGCTCCATGGTTACCGTACACCACGATCAATAATCAACAACGGTATATATAAAATAAAACCCATTTAAATCAACCTTGAAAGCCCCGCTGTGAACCCAAGTCCGCGGGCGAACCGACTCACGATACCATATGTAGCATCCGTCCCCTAGCTAAGGACATCTAAATAGTCCACCGGTGAAATTATTTTTTTTGTAGGTGCGGTATTAGCGTGTAGAAGAACAACCCCGACTCTATGTCAACCTCCAGACCAACAAGGCGTAGAGGTAAGGCAGACACAACGAAGCAAAGATGACCCAGACATATCCCGCAAAGAGACCAACAAGAATTACAGGGCTCGAACAAAGAGCGACGGCTTCTTGACTGAAGGCGGGGGCGGTGTACATGCAAAGGCTGCCGGAGGGTCATCCCACGACATGGTGACTCCACCCGATCAACCATCAGTACTTACAAGACCGAGGGACAACAATAAGCAGTGAGCCTTTTTCTAACAAAGGAATTACATAAAAAGGCAATGGCGTCCTACACTAACGGTAAACCCAGGCTTTACATTCTCCTTATTAACTTCCCTTCCTACCCGTTTGTTACCATACATTCTAAAACCTAACAACAATAGCATTGCAAATTAGACGTGGTCATCAACACTTCAATTAAACAAGGATTATCTAGGCAATTTAAACTCCATCACGGACATTCAAATAAATCATTCTAACATGGCGAATGGCCTCATTATTAACATCGTTAATCGCTATTATTAATCTTACAAATTAACTAGTGTTACCATGACAACTAAGAAAACAATAGTATTGCAGTGTAGCATTTATCCTTAGCACCGTAATTTAACAACATTATCCGCGAAAAGCACTTAATAGTGACGTTGCACCCTACACCTATTTTACCGCCTTTCCAATATCCTAACCATAATAGCATGGCAACACCATTCATTAACATTAACACTTCAATATAGACGAAGGATAGTCTTGCAATTTAACATCATCCTAATATTTCATTTAACAATAATAGCGTGGCGATTCAACCATTATCATCACATTGCAACTTAACAACGATATTATTATTAATTTCCATTTAAACAAGAATTACCTCTAAATTTAAAGGTGGCCATTGCAGTTAAGGTTCCTCCTTAGCATTCAATGTAACCCGATTAAAGTTTCCATGTACGCATATAGTCATTGCAATATAACAAATATTATTATTTGACTCCACCTTGTATCAACCTAACAATAATCCTTGTAGTTACAATGGCCATGACATTAACACTACTCAAAAGTTACACTGTTTTAAATACCACTCACATAACAAAATTGATTAACAAATAAAACAAATGTCATTACCTTTAGATTTCTCATCCTAATCGGACCGATCACCTCCCATTTCAATTATTCCATTAACAAGGGTGGTTACATTAACTAAATCATAATAAACTATTGTTCTTGGTTTCAAGGACCGTACCTTCCCTATTGCAAATAAAAATGATTAAATCAACTTGTAAAAGTCATCCTTATCACTTTTTTTACGATACAATAATATTGCAAAGGCATAACCCTACCTTACATTCGAACGCTAACCGGTCAGTGACCATACGGCAAGAGCATTTCCACTACATACCCTCACCAATGCCCTTATAACACAATCATTGTAATCGAAATAAAGGTATCCTACCTGGTGTGGTTAAAATCAAGGAACCACAGGGCCGACCACAATAAACACATATTGCTTTAAATTAAAACAATAAATTTTAGTTTAAATAACAACCTTCTTCCACACGGCGAGTGTAGTCGATGATTAGCAATTAGGGAAATCAGCTGGGAACACCCAGCCATGATAACCAATTAAACTAATGAACATTCGGTAGTGGCCCATTAATTAAGCATAGTAAATAAAATCAAGGAAACACACGAGATTTGGGTGGTAAATTCTCCTTAAAGCAACTCGAATCCCTTATTTATTTTAACTAAAACTCAACACTGTTATTGGCACGTGGAGTCCAACAGCGGTTCGCTAAAACCAACCTCTTCGGGAACTACAACCCTAAAGAGCATCCCACACTGGGATTATGTCAGCGGCAGAAAATCGGGTTCCGGTAATTACTCCTCCAAAAGGGTATTCATTTGGGTAGTTATTTATCATTTTAGGGAACTCGAGACGCATTGGAAATCGCATTCTCCATTACAGCTGTGAGTGAGATTCGTGAGGGCAGGGAGGCGACCATCATATACCCGGAGAAGTGTAGCGGCCAGTAAACCAATCACCAACGCTGTCAGCGGGGAGTCCTGAGGGAGGAGTGCTTACGGGCCTCCAGCGGTCTTACAATGGTGCATACGCCCAGGATCGATAAATACCCAGGCTGGCGATGGGGAGGTGCTTCACCCGGTATTACAAGCAGTGAAGGACCCGTGCGGAAGCTTTAAAAGCGGTACAGGCTGTTATCTTCGTGGCAGCAGGACTTATCATATCGCAGTAAACAGAGGAATCAACAACAGACCAACTATATTTATTCGACATCGTTTACAACCATTTAACAGAAGAATAAGACCATAGGATCAACTGTAATCTATAACAGTTAACACAAATCGGCAACAGGACATCTATAATCATTCGACTAAATGCAAGAAGTTTTATAGTGCACGGTGGTTTTACGAACAATTTTAACCATGTCCATATTAAATTAACACATTTAAGGATGTCGATATTTAAAGGTGATACTCATAAGATAACGCTATTTTTTTGACCAAGAATACGCTACAGCTATTTTCAGGACCATCAATTCACTGACAATTACAGGGAAGATTATATTAAAACTAACACCATAAGGTATCAACTTAAAAGGACGAAATGTAAAATGACTTTATTTTTAAAACAGAATTATCTACGGCTGCAGTCCGAACTATAAATTTACTGGCGAATTATAAGAATCACCATATTGAAATTAACACATTAAAAGTATCCGAAATTAAAGGCGATATGTAAATAACTATATTTTAAGGCCAGGCCACCCTCATTTTACTTGATCGAGCGATTAATTTTAAATGATTATAAGAATGACCATTTGAAATAACACATTAAAAATTTATCCGGAAATTAAAGGGCGGTATGTAAAGTAACTAGGAACAGAATAATGAACCCGCGCTGATGAACAGCCACACTGAATTTAATATGGAACAGCAACAATGAAATTAATATGGAACAGCAACAATGAGCAGCAATAGCTAGCAGCAGTAGTGAACAATAATTTTGAACAACATCATCGAGCATCCACAATAAAACGATTTCCTTTAACGGTGATATTAACCCTAAAGCCTCTGCAAGGGGCGCATTACTTTTGGCGGGTGAGGAGCTGGAAGGTTGCTCGGTCGGCGGGGCGAAGGTGAAGAGTTCCGGTCCCTACCTTCGCCGTAAATTTCATCAATAACTAACTATACAATCAGTCTTGAACCCTTCGTTAAGAGGGATATTACAGTTAAAAGAGAAAAACGGGTGTTTACATTTACTTACATCTGCCCAGGACTAGGAAACCATACACAAAACCCACCGAGGATGCATCGATTCACATAATATGTTCTCCATGTGTTAACCATGTGAATCGATGCATCCTGGGTGGGTAAATCAGACGGCCTTTAATAATTTACACTCATGTTCCACTACCAATCATAAATCATAAACATCCTATCTATCAAACAAGTCCATACCTTTGCCTTATTGTCGGTTAGGCGTGGTGGCTCGTTTCAAGAGCTGCTCGCTCACGCTTTCGACATCAGTAGGCTCACCCGGTACCTCGATAGCTAGGGTACTCTTCTGACCCGGTACGCAAGGAATTACACACAACCAGGAGAAACTAGCTCCTCATTTCATCAAAGGTGAGCTACCACTCCGCGACAATAAAGGGAGTTTACGCTCTACCGATAAACCCGATTCGGTCTCTCCTCTGCACGCAATAGCCCTCAATCACCGGCTGAAAAGAAAAGGCACCGCTTTTCCTTTCTTCCCTCCTTTATCCCCTCAAAACCCTAATCCTCTTTTCCTTTTCTCCCGAGCTGCTTCGAGGGTTTTGAATTGGTTTGTAAATCAAAAGGTGAATTTTATTTTATGTTTTGCGAATTTTTTATTTTTTATTTTTTTTTATTTTAAAATCATTTTTTTTTTTTTTTTTTTTTTTTTTTTTTTTTTTTTTTTTTTTTTTTTTTTTTTTTTTTTTTTTTTTTTTTTTTCCTTTTTTCCCATGCATTAACTTATTGGTTTATGGTTGTATATAATAAATATACTTATTTGTATTTTCATCTCCCCTTTCTTTTTTTTTGTTTATTTTTTTATAAATAAACACGCAAATATCACTTAGTTGGTCATTAATGTATTTATTTTTTGGATCAAAGGGAGATTTGAGCGAAGCCGAACCAGTATAGGGGAAGATGAGTATTTTACCAAAGAATAAGGAGGATTTACAAGGAGGGATTAAGCGATGCGGTAAAGTGGACTAGGCGAGAATATGGAAGATGGGCACTAGGAGATCCGGGCGATGGAGGCCAATTTTTATTAAGTAGACACGGATTAAGGAGGAGATGGTGGAACAATTTTCCTCTTCTCCTTTTTTTGTTTTTGAAATTTCAAAAGTTAAAGGCTACGAAATCCCAGGTTTCTAGAAGGTCTTAGGCTTAGGGTTTAGATTTTTAGGCTAGACGATAATTGGCTAAGGGTAATGCGAGACTTATACAGGTGTTGAGGACTTAGGGCTAGTTAGGGTGACTCCATCAACCACCTTTATGTGACGTGCCCTTGAGGTGCACCACGTCGCCAAAAGTTGCCACTGCGCCCTCTAAATTTCGTTGTCGCGGCGTTGCCCTTCGGGGATGCACCACGTTATCAAGGGTGCCATGCGGCCAGGCCCGATTGGTAGACCTCTATAACCCACAGGTCAAACTCGCCGGTGAACTGAAGAGTGGGAGACTAAGGGCTCCTGGGAATAAGGCCCTTGTATTGCGGCAGCCCTTAGAATCATCATTGAGCGGCTGTCTGATCGGCCCTCACGGCATCGTGGAGTCCTCTCGAACTAGGTATCGTTAACCTACCATTCAGACCCGCGGCGAAGATGCTAGCGGCGATTAGCCGGTTGCTGTCCACCCTCTCCCTCAACCTCTGCAGCCAATTGGTAGTAATGGCCCCTTTACTCCATGTGAGGTCAAATTGACGAAGCTATCGTCGTATGCTTGGCAAATGGCCGTAGAGATACTAGATCATCAAATCATCCCATCGATGTTATCCTTAATAAATAAATCAACTAAAGAGCACTCCGACTCGGTCAGTCCAAGGGGAGTCACCCTCATATTCCTCAGAAGGTCCTGAAACACACTACGCTCAATAAAGCGAGTCAATAGCACCCGTCTACATGAATAGTAACACATCTTATCATCATCCAATCACATCATAATCAAATATATAAGGTCCAACATCAAAAAGGGATTCAGGATGCTTAGCGAGCAAGTGTCCTCAAAGAATAGTGTCCTGGGTCGCCCAGAGAGGGATGTTACAATAGCATATTAGTGGTGCTTACCATAAGAGGCACTAAGTTGAAAATTGGTGAAAAGTCAGTCTAATGTTGTTCTCTTTACATTACTGATAGGTTGTTTTGATGATAGGTTGTTTTGATCCATCCTCATTGACCGATGAAATTGTTTAATATGAACTTAAGTGGTGTGATTTGTTAATATAAATGCATATATTGAAGCATCGACAATTTATTTAATGATGGGTTCTTTTCTCAACAACATTGGTTATAGAGTGTCCATCAAAATGACACAGAGAACTGGTGGGAAGTGTTACTATTAATGCACTGCTACCACAGTGATAGTGGATCACCCTACTTTTGTTCCTCGATGCATTGTAAGTCAATCACATCATAATCAAATATATAAGGTCCAACATCAAAAAGGGTCCAGATCACTTGCGAGCAAGTGTCCTCAAAGAATAAGTGTCCTCAGTGCGCCAGAGAGGGATGTTACAATAGCATATTAGTGGTGCTTACCATGAGACGCACTACGTTGCAAATTGGTGAAAAGTCGGCCCAATGTTGTTCTCTTTACATTACTGATAGGTTGTTTTGATGATAGGTTGTTTTGATCCATCCTCATTGACCGATGAAATTGTTTAATATGAACTTAAGTGGTGTGATTTGTTAATATAAATGCATATATTGAAGCATCGACAATTTATTTAATGATGGGTTCTTTTCTCAACAACATTGGTTATAGAGTGTCCATCAAAATGACACAGAGAACTGGTGGGAAGTGTTACTATTAATGCACTGCTACCACAGTGATAGTGGATCACCCTACTTTTGTTCCTCGATGCATTGTAAATGAAAGTGCACTAGAAATGGGGAATCCATTAAGACACCTCACTATGAAAATTTGGGAAATATATGTCTCATTTTCTTTCTTTATACATTGTTGGTGGGTTGGATTATAATGGTTGCACCACTACATTAAATTTTATAAATTGTTATGTTAGTTTTGCAATTAGTTAAGTGAATTGTACATGTTCATAATTTTAAACAACATCGGTGTGATGTTTTATAAATTATAGTGATGTGTTAGAACATTGAATTCTCTGGGCATTATTTTTCTAGTACACCCCGATATGGTTAGTTAAAATTGGTGCATCCCAAGATTAAATTTTATATATCACTGAGTTAAAGATTCATTTAATGAAGTGTAATGGTTCGGTGTGGGTATGTGCTCAGTTTGCACTCGTGTAAAGTGTTTCGAAGGATGCACCTCTTTTTTTTTTAGTAATTTATCAGCACCACCTCGAAAAGAAAAAATATATTAAAAAAATATGAAATTTCAAAATAAATCTAATTTTGATTGGATAAAATGAAAATAGGAAGACAATAAATAATTTACTAAATCTCTTATGTCCCTAAGAGGCATGGTTGCATGTTGATAGGAAATGAAAATTCGAGGTAATTTCCAAAATCTATGTGTGAAATCCATTGTAACAATGAAAATTAGTTTAGTAAATTATTTGGTGTATGTAATTTTATTATAAAATATGGAGGTGATACTAA
This sequence comes from Picea sitchensis, assembly GCA_010110895.2. Classification (NCBI taxonomy): domain Eukaryota; kingdom Viridiplantae; phylum Streptophyta; class Pinopsida; order Pinales; family Pinaceae; genus Picea; species Picea sitchensis. The sequence continues at coordinate 134,041 of SNQJ01S0029614.1, read as the reverse complement.
AACATGGAAGTGTCATGTTATATTTTTCATGAATCTCTCACTGCGTACTATTCAGCAACATCAATGCAATTTACTAGATACACCTTCACCTTTGAAATAAGGAGGTTTTGTTGGCCAAAGGTTTACCATTCTTATAAGTTTTCGCAGGGTTCCCAACACCATAATATCATAACAGTCCATTTGCTCGTTCTCATATTAATCTATTAATGGATGACCAAGTGATTTAATAGTTCACTTAAATCCTTCTAAGCTCACTTTTATTTTTTACTTTTCCACATTTGAATTTGATGTCTTATAACTAACTTAAAAGGTGCACTAGTAATTAGTTTTCACTTTAAATTTTATATCATCCACATTCTAATGTTAATGTTGCACGAAACATTATAGAAAACAAGGCGTACTTAAATATTAAAAATATGAATATGATGATATAGGGGTAGGGGCAATATCAAGATCACGATCATGTTCAAGTCCCATATGTATATAATGGGACATGGTATCATGGTGCCGAAAATGGATATAGTCAGGGTTCATACTCGAATATTCGAAATCTGAATATGATGATACATGGGAAAGTTCAAGATCAGGGCTGAGTCCCATATGTATATAATGGCATGGCAGCGTAGTGCCCCAAATAATATGTTGTGTGTGTAGACAGATTACATATATCTTAATCCACCACCTTCGAAGGTTATAATAATATGTAGCGTGCAATGTATTTTTGAAGGTTATAATAACTTGTGTGCAATTTATTTTGTCACG
>SNQJ01S0029614.1:122390-133269 GCA_010110895.2 Picea sitchensis | reverse complement strand
ACTTACGTCTTGTTGGTTCGAGTGTTGACATAGAGTCGAGGGGGTTGTTCTTCTACACGCGCACACACGTAATCTACAAACAAAAAAAAATAATTTCACCGGTGGACTATTTAGATGTCCTTAGCTAGGGGACGGATGCTACAGCTATGAAGTGTTCTAATTGAGATAAATTAACTCATTAACCAAATAAGACACATAAATTAGTATTTGAATCATAAATTTCCTTCATGGTGCATCACATAAATAAAACACACCAGTAATGTGTACTACGACTCACAAACAAAAATACATAATAATTTACCATATCGGTTTGTTTTATGGGAGGCCTTGTCACTCATACATTATAATTTAAAAAAACTAGTATAGACGCATCTCAAATGAAGTGTCGATGCATTACTTTAAATGAAACGCATCGGGGCTGTTAAGTAAGTTGTATAAGGAAAATTAGTTTAAAAATTATCATTCTAGTGGGCGTTGGAAATTGATCCCATTAGCTATGTGTCCTTAAAATAAGTCGTATTGGTTAAAAACATCGAGTGCATGAACTAACATAGATATTTTGTGTTTTTAATATAATCCAGCGCACGAAGTGGTTTAACACCAACCCTTAACTTGTGCACTATATATCATAATGTATGACTATAGATATCGATGCTCAACTAACAATGACTTATATTTAACATATATATTTTTTGGTTCCTAGTGTATGATAAGCAACAACGGACACGTTGCATATGTATTTGTTAAGAGCACTCATTACTTTTTCAACTTTTTTTTGCAAACAAAAACTATTTTCAGTTTTTGATAAATACAAATTAGTTATACATGTTTGTGTTTTATATTTTAAATTCACTTTATTGATATATATGTTACAATAAAGGATTTTATGTGAATCATATATTCCTACGACATTGAGCATGGTAGAAGCAGTAGAAGCCAGAAGAAAAAACAATTTAATTCACATTCTACATATGCAAACCTCCACAATTAAAAAATCTGGAGGTTTTTCTTTGCAAAGGAAAAAACATAGGTCACTCTTTGGTGCCTGTGATAAGTTATTTCATGGAATCGGTCCTCTGCAACTTCCTGTTGTTTTCCTCGCATCTCCTCCTATGTGGTCCACTTGAATTTCTCGAAGAGACAATCCTTGTCATTCTTGTAGCCATAATATGAAATTTCATCAATTCACTTGTACATCGCATACCTAAACCTCCTCTTCTTTTCCTCGATGGGGATTATCGAATCTCTCTTTGAGGATGGGGATTAATTTTGTAGCCCCAAATTATCTATAACTTGGTCCCTCACTTGTGGCATTGAGGACATAAACCTCAATCACTTCAAAGTATGTCATCTTAGCCCCTACATTGGAATAATTAGGACTACCAAGCTCTACGATCAGAGCTTCCCAGTGTCCCTTTTCCCTATTCAACAAGAAAGGACCATGTTGTATGTCTTAATTATAAAAATATTTAATCCTAAATATTGACCTAAGCTCCATATTGTATACTTAATAGAAGTTAATAAGCACATTTGAAAAAAAAAACGATGATCCATAAGCTTTGCTAGTATGCCTTATTGTTGAATACTGAGAATTCCATTGGCGTCATCCTTCTCCTCCATGAAATCCTCACCCATGTACTTAATAAAAGTTCATCATGTTCCTTCTTCTCCACAACCATGCACTCAATTTTTTTCTCATCAAGAAGGGGAAAATGTATAAAAAAATCTCTCTCTCTCTTTGTTGTTGGTTTCCCATGTCCTACTCTCTCGTTCATTCCACCACATCATCATCTTCCTCCAACGGGACTAGATTAATGGAAAAAAATTCCTTTCTATTGATATTGAATGTAGATTTCCTCTATGTGACATCCCCCAAAAAATAAATAAAATAAAAAATATTTTTGGAATTTAAATTGCTGGAAATTTAATTCCGTTTTTAGTAAATTCGAAATTGGAAAATTTTTGCCATTTATGGCAATTTCGAATTGTATAATTGTAATAGATGGTTTTGATTGTTGGGAAGAGATCTGATTTGTCCTAACTAGATATTTGACCATGACACTTGTATGAAAAACAAAATATTTTATATTGATTGCAGGGGACAACAGGGACAACCATGCTAATTTTAGCTGACCATGACTCCATAAGAGGGGAACATGTTGGAACTACCTCTAGGATGATTTTTACAAGTGGAAAATCAGTGATTTGGCCATTGGCAGCCCCTGAAAATCAGGGATTTAGAAAGCTGTGAAAATTCCCAAAGGAGGGAAAAAGACCTAGGCAAATTGATAAATGAGCATATGTGAGGAGGCAGGACACTGTCAAGTATGCTGGAAAGGATAACTATTGATTTTTTTTCCTTGCTGTTATGAACACTGAATGGGTGTAAGGAAAGGGGGAACTACCGGATTGAAGGACATTGTTGAAGAGGGATTTCCAAGTTTGCTCTCATGGAATCATGGTCAAGCTAGGGGGTGAACCGTGCAAGTGATCTTGGCTGCTCGGTTATATGGTTGGGAGGAACGTGGTTGTTCCCTTTGTTTTTTCGCAAGTTTAGTTCATATATGCTACTCTAACCCCTATCTGTCTTAATGCTTTTATATCTATGGTATTGTACATGTTGAATCTGTATTGAAGTGGTTCCTAGTATCTGTTTTAATGATCATATAATTGTTGTGTGTTATTTACTGTACCTGAATTTCAATATCTCTATCTCTATGGGGTGAATTGGTTACGGATATAGTGAGATCCCTAATGTTAGCGTGCATTCATAAACCTAGACAAAGGTCGTTTGATGACTACAGTCTACAGCTACTTTCTCAATTAAATATGTTGAATAAAAGAGAACTGAATTGCTTGCATAATATAATTGCAGCCAAGCGTACCAATTTCTATGCCGAAATTATATTTCCTGTAGATGACTATAGTATATAGTGAACCTCCACTAGTAAGCATACAAGTTCAAAATCTAAGCAAATATACCCTGCAACACGGAGATTATATTCGATATGCATTTAGACCTGTATAGGTATAATATGAACATAGATACATTATATAATGGGAAATATTTATAAACAATACAGTGACGTTGAAGTAAACCGACTATAACAGAGTTGGGTACTATATATATATGTAAACATATTCGTAGGAAAGTAATTCAGCAAACTCCACAGACCCCAATATAAAAAAGTTGGAATATAGGTACTTTAGTATGGTTTTAGTAGTTCCATCATAGGAACAAAACTACCTTAATTCTGGTGAGGAGATCGTTAAAATTCTTGATTAATGGCTAAAGTAGGAACATAAGTTAAGTATTAATTGCATAGCGTAGCTACAGTGCAATATGTCAATTAAGGACAATACAGGATGTATGATATGAACGAGTAAAGTAATCATATGAGAGAAAAAACAATTACGAATTGGGGAAAATGAGGCTCAGGTTAAACTCCTACCATTACCATTTTTATATCAGAAATAATTGTCTGAACTTAACAAAAACTTGGAAGGCATGAATACAAACGCACAGTACCAGTGGGAACGAACCCCCTTAAACACAACATTACTGTGCTAGTCGTAGGTTTAATACCGTACATAGTTAAATCATATCAGTACAACGGTATAATCAATAATAATATGAATTTTGGGAAATTAACTAGAACAATTCAAGAAAAGAATTCAACTCTGTTTGACAAACCAATCTTTCATAAATATAGAGGAGGATGTTAAACACAGAAATGTCAGTTCTGAATCCTGTTACTTCAATAATATCCACAAGAAATAAACCCGATACATAATGTTCATAATTATTTAAGGAAAAATACTATCTAGATATCACGAATCCAACCAGGCGCAAGCTTGGCATACTTTCTAAGTACCAGTCATTAATACAAATTAGGGTGTACCCTTAAAAAAAACAACTAATATAGGACTCGGAAACGTAAGATATTCAAAGTATTAAGAACGAGACGTAGCCTTGATCATCGATGCATGTAACTTGTAATAACTTAGACAAAGGGGCTTGGTAGTTGGAACCTGAGTACCTCTTGAAAGAGTGAAGAGGGTGTTTCCACTGCCATGGCGTGATCACACCCTGCACGAAATAAGGTGAAACATTAAAAAAAATATCTGACAACAATAACATAATCATTTTAAGAATAGAACGAAATGAGAAAGGATTTGAGGATGAAATTAACTGTAATAGAGGATTTTTATACCCTTCGCCATTGCGCCAAACCATGTGCCTCCCAGAACCGAAAACGGAAGAGGAGTTCATTCCTCCCAAATGGGTACCCTTGCATACCAAAGGGGCCCATCATTAGTGACGAATACCAGTATTTAACCCAAATAAATCATAAACAGGGATAGCATGTGTATAATGAGCGTAAAGTAATAGAAAATATCAATCCAGTGTAATAGTCTAAATACAAACAGAAAGGACTAAACTACGTCTAGACTTTAGAACGACACCTGTAATCGACATAATAATACCAGTGAACTTAATTTTTAAACATAGAAATTTTTCACAATCAACACTGTACCGAGAGGTCTATTACACACCCATGCAAGAAAAATCTGGTTATAAATTCTGTCAACTAGGAATTAACCGACGGAGGAAGCCAGACCCAATACAAGAGTTTAGTTAAGAAAATAAATAAAATAGAACATCTCAGATGTATGATTACAACAGACATTGGGATAATAACTTCCACAATAGTAAGATGGCTCGGTCTCGACAGGAAATCCAGTAAAGAGGGAGGGTAAACTGTGGAAAACCCTAAACCTTGCTAGAGCACCACCGATTTCCCCTTTTCTATAGTAACATCGGTATAAAACAAGAATGCTACCAAGGATCTTACCGTGAACTGGAGTTTACAGAAACTACTCGATGAGACAGGAAGCCCTGAATGCAAAATGACAGGAACAACCAAGTCGACTTACCTCACACAGGGTTGTCCGTCGAGGAGTTTTATGCCAAGAACTCTCCCACATGGAACAAAGTCCGATTTCACAGAAGCATGACCACGATGCTAAGATGGAAAACTAAAACAAAGTTTAGCCTGGAACGTTCCATTTTCCTTCACCAAGCCAAGACTGGAATGAAATGAAAGCTATGGATACCCTTTCGTATGGAGTAATGGAGGATGGGTGGGAATTGTACCTGGCCACGTGAACAAATGGTGGGTGTTGACATTTCATTGGGGAACGTCGGTCGAACTCTGAAATGATTAGAATTATATTAGAGTGCCTTAAATGTTGCAGATAGGCCTTTAAGACAAGAGGGTTCTGACCTGTATCGTTTTCTCAGGAAATTAATGGCGAGGAACTCAGATGGCCTACTTAGGGTTATTTCTTTTATCGCCTTGTTACACCGGCTATACGTTGAACCCAACTACCTTTACACTAACCATAACCTACCCAAGTTTAGCCTCTGCGCACTTAATTCGTTTGTATAGAGTAGTGTTTGAATTTATACCCAAAAGTGTTTGTTTAAAAGTATTCCAAATAATGTTAACCTCTTCTTGTAGACCCTGTAATAATTATTTATACAAGGGAGACTATCATAAGGCCTCACATCTATGACCATTGCATTTATAGAATAGTAGTTCTAAGTAGTTATACCCCATATTATAAATTGGAGTTTGGAAACGAAAACGGTGGTAATACCAAGTTGCAATGAAAAAAAGGTATCCCTAGCTATGTACCTAGGATTGTATATATAACTTAATACCGAAATAGAAAGAGGTGACAATATGTTATAATCAGTTAGAGAAGTAAAAGGCAAAAATATTGTTGTACATTATGGTTGACGAATGACTGAAAATTTAAAGACACACTATCAACTCAAAGTACGCAATAATTTTTATTTATTTTTATGTAAATTTTGAGGTACGTTACACTCTATATAGACTTTATCCTCTACAACTCCCTCAACACTCTCGCCCACATCTCCTCCTTTGTGGGCTGCTCAACTTTCTCCAAGATATAATTCTCATCATCAATGTCACCATAATTACTGGTGTCAATTAATTTGTAGATTTTATACATAGAACTGCTCTTGTTCTCCATATGGGGCTTATTGAATAGATATTTTATGTTGGGGAGGAATTTTCTAGCTACACTTGAAAAAATGGTTTTTGGAATATTTTAACATGGCATCTTCCAACAATGAATTATACAAGTGTGACTGATAAATTCCTCACCGGTTTCAAATATATATTCAATACTCCCCTCGAAGTGAAGAAGAGAAGGCCTGGGTATGTGATCTAAAAGTGAATCGATGCCAATTATTATGGATATAGTGATGATGAGAACAATATCATAGAAAAATTAGAGAGGCTCATGAAGGAGGAGACACATGCCATAGCACTAAGGAAGTAGAAAAGGATTGATTCTATATAAAGGGAGGCCAGGTTGATGATCAAGAGAGGTAAGGTCATTTCAATTAAGCCATTCATATTCATGGAAGATTAGGATGTGGCAGAAGAAATGGGAGAGAAACACAAGGGAAACTAGTAGCAGAGAGAGCGAGAGTTTGATGCCCATGTGCCCCTTTTGGATTATAAAGTGATTGAGCACATTATTATGGATAAGAATAAACATGATGAAATTCTTAGTAAGTACATGGGTGAGTATCTCATGGAGGATTAGGATGAGGCCAATGAAATGTTTAATATTTAGTGATAAGACATGCTAACAAATCTTATTGATCATCAAATTTTTTTCAAAATGTGATTATTAAATTAAATATTAAATACATAATATGGACCTTAGTTCAATCTTGAGGCTGACGTAGTTTTATAATTAAGAAATATACCAGGGTACTTTTTTTATGAACATGGAAAATATGGATTGTGAAGCTCTGGCCGTAGAGCTTGGTAGTCCTAATTATGCTAATGTATGGGCCAAGATGATTGAATTGGAATGGAATGAATTTGATGTGCACATTTCCATAGGCACGTTCCTCGGTTAAATATACTTTGGGGCTATACAATTCCTCCACATACCCAAATATATATTCGATAAGCCACCTCTAGGTGAAGAAGAGGAGGTGTAGGTATGTGATATACAAGAAAATTGATGCTAGTTCATATTATGGCTACATGAATGATGAGGAAAGTATGTTGGATAAATTCAAGTGGCGTGCAGAGGAGGATATGTGAGGCAGAACAGTGAGGAATTCACAGAGGATCAAGTGCTTGCACTAAATTATGAGTGGCACCGAAGAGTGACCTATGTTTTTTCGTTTGCAAAACTTTAATTATGGAAATTTTCATACATACTTTATCAATTAAATTGTTTCTCCATGCATTTTTACATAAAAACCACTCAGGTGCGATTACAATCTCACTGGTGTGCTATAAAAAATATTGCACACATGTATATTGTGTTTTTTCAAATCATGTTGATGTTGATTTTGTTTGATTGATAAAATATATAATAAGTACGCTAATGATTTCTCTGTTTTTAAATTAAATTTAAGATGGATCAGTCATTGCAATTTAAGGTTATCATATAACATTTAGATTTAGTTTTATGAAATCGTTTACTTTGGATTATACTTGCAAAAACTTAAACTGTTAATGACATATAATGTTAAATTCATATTCAAGGTGAATTGTTTAATTTATAGAAAGATACATTATGTTGACTAAACACGTTTACAAAGAAAAAAATATTTTATGAAATGTTATTTTCTCATTTATTTTATTGATAACATGATAATAATTATTCAAAATTGCATTTATAATTGTTATATTTATAAGTAGTGATGGTACAAATATCTTCCATATCATGATGTTATTTTTTTTCAATTATTATATTGGGATGACATATGCCTTTTTTTTCAATTATTATATTGGGATGACTTATGCCAAGTTTCATATTTTACTATAAAATTCACCTCCATTTATGTTAATAATATAAAAAAATTAATAAATGTATCAATAGAATTGTTGTTTTTTTTGTAGTTTGTAAGCAAAAATGTCATTTAAAAAAAAATGATTATGTTAGAATTTTATTCAAGAGCAGAGGTATATATTTTTAAATAATGATACATGTTACATTAAAAATATTAAAATAATTGGAAACAATGACATTTTTATAATTTCCGTATATATATTTGGAACTAATAAAAATATATGTATAGATTCATGCAATTCGTCAAATAATAACATTCATATAAAAATATATGTTTTGAACTTGTAGAAATAGATCTATAGATGCACACCATGTTTTTTAACACAAAATTAAATTTCACCTAAATTCATTATATAACATGAACAAATTATATTTTCCCTCCCAATAGTTTTAATTTTACATAATGTGCATGCATCCTATAACATTAGTGTTCATGTAAATTCTCAAATTACAAATATTCATTCTCATATTTTATGTAATCATGTAATCAAAATCATTTTATTAATACATATGTCTTATAAAACAACTAATTTAAAACTATCATCTTTCCTTCACAATTAATCCTAAGAGATCCTTAAATAAGATATTCTTTGTATATTCCTTTGTGAGCCTATTTGATATTATAGGTCCTTTTTCATCATGAATAATCCATAAATCATCAAATTTAAGGGAACTATATTATAATCGTTATTTTTTATGTGTGGGAATATTATAATGGTTATGGTTCATTATTAATATATAAAAATATAAACATTATTTATCAAAATCAATACAAAAAGTAAAAAAAAAAAATCTATGTGTAGAAGTTATAGAGAGTTTAGTCCCCATATTTGGTGTAATGATTGTAACATGCAATTAACCATTTTATAAAACTAATGTTTAATTAAGAAATACATTTACATTAGTTCCATTGAAAATCCAAAAATACAACTACTCAATCATGTTTTTCTTATGTCTGTAGCATCTCTCTCTTGCGCACACCTAATGGGACTTATTCTTTGAGGAAACTTGCGTGCAAGTGATCTGGTTCATTGTATGATTGGATTTTTTATTATGGATTATGATGATGTTGCAAATATGATGATATGCTATTTTATTATTTTTATATCGATAGGTGCTATTGAGTGGTTTTTCCTGAGTTTGCAAGACTCTGGACCGTTTGAGGATGTTGATGGCATCGATGGAACTCTTTGGACTCTGGAATCAAGTCACCGAGTGGACTGTGATGGTTTGAGTGTTTTTTTATTTCGTATGTGACATATGAATGGTATATTATGATGTCTGATCACTGACATTTTTCATTGATGGATGCAGTTTAATGATACCTTGCTAACCATACTCACATTTAGAGTAAAGGGGTCACACACAACAACCAAATATATTGAGGGAGAGGTGTGGTAGAATCCCTACCATAACCTACTAGTACTCCCATTGTGGATCGAATTGTAGGTTAACGATTACCTAGTTCGAGAGGTCCACGATGTTGTGAGGGAAAAATTTGACAGTCGCTCACGATGATTCTAAGGGGCATGCAATAAGGTAGGGTCCTTATTCCTTAGAGGCCCTTACTTTTCGACAAGGTCGCTTGACGAAGTTTTGACTCCAAAGATTAGATGTCTACAAAAATCAGTGAAAAGACGAGTGGCACCCTTGGAAAACGTAGTGCATATTGAAGGGCACATCATGTATTTGGAACATGAATAAGGTGAGTGCACCCTTGTAGCACGTAGTGCATCTTGAGGGGCACGTCGTGAAGTTTAAAAACAGGTGAGTCAATGAACCTAGGTGCCTAGAAAACAATATCTTACCTTGACTCGGTCAACCTTAAATTATTTATGAATGAGTAAAGTTTATTAAATTATAACCTTTGCCTTAAAAATATTGCTAAGCCTAGTTGAATTTGAAGCCTAGGCGTAAGTAGGATAAGAGGACTAAAAATTAATTAAATAATTAATAAAAGTGGGATGAAGAAATGAAAAGAGGGAAAATTTAATTTATAATTTAAAGGAAGATTAAATTATCTAAAAATTTAATTGATGTCTATTTGCAAAACTTGCTAAATTTGAACTTAGATAAAAAGAGGAAAACAAATGCAAAAGGAATGTGGAACATCGAAAGAAATCTAGTCTACAGAAATTTCCAAAAATGAACTCAACTAAACTTTAAGAAGGGTGTCAGTCATTAAAGGAAATTGGAGGAATAAAGGGACCACAAGGAGCATTTCTATGAGTGATTTTAGGTGGGTGAGGGAAATTGGAAATTTAATTAAATAAATTAAATGAATTTATGGTGCAACTAAGGGATTGGGTGACAAGTGTATGGGGAAGAATATTTCCTAATTAATTTTTAATAAACTAATTTAATGTGAAACTGGAAAGGTCACTAAGAGGAAATCTATAAAAGAAATGGCAGAGAAGAGGAAATGATCATTTTTTGGCTAGCGTAAGGTTATGTTGTCAAATTTTTAATTGGCTGAATTTTTCTTATGGGATATGGGATACACAACTCGAATAGGAGTGGTAGCTCGACCTTGCGAGGCGAGTTGGAGACTAGATTATTCTTTGGTTATGTGCTTAGCCCCTTTGTGGCTCGGGGGGATCAGGGGGAAGAAGAATACCCCTAGTGTTGGTTGGGAGGTATCGATGAGATCTCAGCGGTTAGCAAGAAAGGAGATGGATGAAGCGCAAGCACGATACAACATCTTGGATTATTCACCCTTCGATTACAATACACATGTCTATAGTTTCTGTTGGAATTTAGTTAAACATTTTTTATATGTGAATTTATTTGTTTATGAATTGAAATGGTTTATGTATAGTTGGGCATGCTTGCTTGGTTTGGTTTGATAAAACATTTAATTGGATTGCCCTTCTTGATTGAGATTCATATGTTGTCTCATTCCCATTGCCCCTATTTCAATTTAAATTATTGATCTATGAATGTAATACCATCCTTTTGTGTT
>SNQJ01S0029614.1:75039-113807 GCA_010110895.2 Picea sitchensis | reverse complement strand
TGGATGTTTTACCTCTCGAATTCACCAGTGGTTTAACCACTCACACATTTTTGACTTTGCCAAGGGTGTTGCCAATTTTTCACTCCAAGTGCCCATTCTTTGGAGTGAATTGCATGTGAGTCTCTTCATATTTTGGATAAAATTGTGTGGTGCAAATCGTCCAACAATTTCTCTCTTCACCCATGCATTTGCCTAGATCTCCCTTGTGCTTAACCCTTACTTCGCCCAAAAATCAAATGGTATTTTTTCATTCCCTTTGGGTGACCTCCTATCATTCCTTTATCCTCTGCGTGGTTGGGGGAATGCATAGAAAGTGCCCACGGAAATTTCCCTCACCTCTGCGTTTTTGGCATCCATTAAACCCTCTTCATTTGTTGCCCTTGTTTAGAGAAGTATTTGGGCCTTACTTTTCCCAAACCTATAAAGCTTATGGTTTGTCAATTGGGTAAGTTCATGTAAAGGTTTGCAACTCTTTAATGGTTGTATTACCCATGTTGTATCTAGAATAAAACCCATATTTCTTTGAGTGTTTCTATTATGTTTCTGTTTAATTTCTGTATTTTAATTTCGAAATATTTAATTGTTGGGATCGACTTTGGGTCCCTTCCTAAATTATTGAAAGGACTAAACTAAATTTGTGATAGAGTTATTTGTTCTAGAATCGATATTTGTTATCTCCCTGACTAGTGTATTGTAATTTATTTTACTCTCCTATAGGGTCTTACGAGTGAATTTCTACTTGATTGTTTCAATTTTAAATTTTGGTTGATAATTTTCTGGAAAACAAAATTGGGGAATTATGTTGCCAAAGCCTGTAGAAGATTATGAAACTTTTCTTTAGTCTCATTTCCACAGTTTTCAAATATGTCGTAGTGTATCTCCCTTGTTGTATTTTAGAAAACCAATTTAGAAAATGATTGAGCGATTTAGTTATGTTTACTTTTTTCTGAATTTTAAATTCAAAGTATTACAATTCGAGAATGAATTAGGGAGGATATAACTATATATTGACCTCCAGAGTGTCCTTGCCATCATCTACTGACCCTTACTTAAGGTTTAAATGTTTTCAAATTTGATCAGCTGCCTGAAATTTTAAAATTCAAATTTCTGAGAAATTCAGTTCCACTTGGAGTGCCAGATTAAGTGACGGATGGAGTGCCGAATTAAGTGTTGGATGGAATGTTGGACTAAGTACTGGATGGATGTATGGAACAAATTTCAGAATTACTGCACACTAGATCTGGGGCTGGGATAGATCCTAAAACTCCTTCTTGTTCCCTTAACCTGATTCCGTGTTTTAGCCCATGAATATTACCATTAACGTTCAATTAAGTTTGTATTCCAAATTTTCAAACCAATTTAAGTTTTCCTATGAGTGTCATATTTATGGTTTACACAAGACTTTCAATTTCTTATATCACCATTGGGAATTTTTTGTATGTGCTTCACCTCTAGAAAATCCCTTTTTGCTTGTTGGAACTTCCTAAAACCTTTTAAACTTCTACAGGAACCTCGTTGTATGTTCATCAGATTCACTTCATTGGTTTTCCTTGAGGTCAGGTTATTATCCTAGAACACCCGGAATGATATTCCCTTACCTCTAGCCTCTATTATTTCAGCTGCAACTCTACCCACACCTATTTATTTCTTCCTATTTTTTTGTTTTAAAATGTTTTTATCAAAAATTTCTCTGTAACAGGGTTTAGATGGAGTACGAGATGAAGGTCCAGATGGAGGACTGGGTGACGGTTCGGGTAAAGGTTCGGATTGGAAACTAAATCATTTTTTGCACATGTTCAGGGATTGGAATAAATTCCAGAACTCTTCCTTGGATTCTTAACGTTGATTGTAGCTTAACATCTAATTATTTGTTAATTGTTAGAACTAATTGGTCATATTTAATTCCTTTAATGAAATTGAGAAAAGTAAATTCACTCTTATTTATGTAAGAATAAGTTATGATCTTCCTTGAATTTCTTTAATGGATATGTAAGCTGTCTAATTCTTATTTATTACTTATGTTGATTTTATTGTTCTTACGATTGGGTACATGATGAATGATAGAATTTTAAGTCGTTGTATTGTTTAAGCATGTCTGATCTCATTTTATGATTGGTTGTATATGTAAGGTATCATGATGTCCTTACCTGACGGGTGATTATTGATCTTCTTATGGATCCCTTAGACATGAGTTAGCTTAGACTTGTTGATTCTGTTAGCAGTCTATAATTTTACCAAGGTCGTGGAGGCAGTCATAGAGGCAATATCAAAACTGCTTCGAGTCAGGGATCTAGGCCTCCAAGACTCAGAGATGGATCTCTCTGTCAAATTTATCTTTGTTAGAGATTTGATCTTAGGCTAGCTATGCAGAATAAGATATGTTCTTGGAGATTTCTGGTTGACACAACAAAAGAAGACCATTGGGCTATGGGGCTTGTGCCAAGTTTGAAATTAAACACAGTTCTATAAGGTATTTCCATAGGGAAAGGTAATGCAAACGTTGGATCCTTTAGAAATAAAATGATGTAGAAAAGGAATAGATGAAATAATCAACTACAACAAAAAAACATTCAATAATTTCTTCATTGTAGTATCAGAGGGAAAACATTTAGATTTTTAAAAGCTCGACACAAAGTATAGTGGATAAATTTTGTGCTAAATATCCCTTTAAAAATAAGAAAGGGAATAACATAATGATAAATGAGAAGGATCACATTCAACAAAAAGAGGAAACTTCACCAACGTTAACACGTAGGAATCCTGTGAAAAAGTCCATTTATTTCTGCTTGATCTAAAAAAATATTACAAAGAATAGCCTTCTGGGTGCAAGAATCAACCCCTTTTACATTAAAATAATTTGAATAAATAGGATATATCCCCCAACAAGTTTTGTAAGTCATTTTTAACCGCCTCAGCAAAAAATAGCCACAAATCCCCAAAAATCCGGAACTGCAAATTTCGCCGAATTTGCTGAAAATAGGGGTACGCTCAGTCATTTATTTCTCCAAATCAGTGACACCTGTGAAAAAAACAAAGGATTTTATTGTATATTATCTTTTCTGGAGAAAAAACCTCCTTCAGTTTCTCAAATTTTGATTCCACCTCGCCGAAACAGCTACCGCAAAATTGGGTTTGTAACAGGAAAAACCAGATATCCAAAAAATGAGTTTGAAAGACAGCCTTGATTCTCCCAACTGGTGACACCTTTGAAAACACTAGGAGAGGTTTTTGTTCTTCATCTCGTTATTAACAAAAACCTTTTTTTTTTTTTAATTTCATCTTCGTTTGCCCATAATCTGCTTCGCAAGACGAGGTGTCAAAAATGGAAAAACAACGACTTTATGAAATTGGGGGAGGACAGTTTTGGAGAGGTAAGTGGTATTCCGGACCCCCCCCTAAGGTGGTAAGTGGTATTGGGAGGGAGGGGGTCCGAAATCACCTGGAGGTGAAAAGTGTCCCTCCCAATACCACTATTCTAACCCCCCCCCCTCCATTAAAGTTTGAAAAGCACGGGTGGTCCGGAATTTTTTATGAGCATTGATTGATTTTTGGGATGTGTGAATGTTAAGTTGCGGGTGGGGGGAAATGATTTGACCTTTTATTTTTTTGTTTTGTTTTATTTATTTATTTATTATTTGTTTCTTTTACGTGTTTTCCTTTTCCCTTTTTTATTTTTATTTTGTTTTAATGTTTTATTACGTTTAACTTTTTGTTTTATTTATTATGTGTTTTAATTTGTTTTTTCAATTAATATTTTTTATTATTGTTTTATTTTATATGTTTTTTGTTTTTATGTTTTAATTTATTTAATTTGTTTTAATATTTTCTTTGTTTTGTATTACATTTCTTTTTAATACATGTTTGATTTTATTTATTTATGTGTTTTTATTAATGTTTTATTTCTATTTTGTTTTTATTTTAATTTATATGTATTTTTATTTGTTTTATTGTTTTTCTTTTCTGTGATTAATAAAGAACTAACCTAAGTATTAACAACTAACTTAATTATTAATTATTAATTAATTTATTAATAATAAGTCTAATCTAACTACTAACCTAATTTTTTTTATCCTAAGGTGGTTTATTGCAAATGTAGAGACGAAGATAGCGAAGAGGAGCAGAAGTGAAGGATGAGGGAATGAAGGGCACAACAAGGTGGATGAAGGATGCGGCAGAGGTGATGGAGGATCAGGCAAAATGAATGGAGGGGAAAAAGAAAACAACCGAGAGACCAACAAGACATATGTCTTCATCACGGGGGCAATACCAAAAAGCAGTTGAAGAATCGAGTTACCTATTGTTATAGGACCCTAACATAGGCTCCACCTAGGGATGGCATCTCTTTCGGGAGGTGTCAAGAACCATTGAACTCTGAATATGAAGACCGATGCTTATTCATTTGGCCAATCCTAAAATATTATAATGCAACCTGTACCTTTTTTGATCTTGCAACTGAAAACCAAATCAAAATGAACACTGCTAAAAAAGAGATGCTCAGAATGTTCAGCTTATTCACGCTCTCCTACCTACCCTATACTAATGACAATTTTGTTGTCTTAAATGATACAATAATGCCAGTGCATCCAATCAAGCAACTGCTCTACTAGCTCTATTCTTTCAATATTTTTAATCAATATCAGAAATAGAACTTGTGTAGGAATCATGAAATGATTTTCATCTGATCTTCATTACAAGGAGCTTGATAAACATGACATATAATAGAAATACCGAGAATGCATTGTGGCTCTTTGATGAAAAACTTCTCTATATAAATAGCCACTAGATCAAGATAGACTTGACCAATTACTAGATATTCAAATTTAACCAACTCAACTTCATGATTTGATGTCATAGATATGCTCTTTGCATCCTCATGCACTTCTTGACATGGTTGAAAATGTTCTGTGGGGTTTTGAAATGATACTTCTGTTGAACACGTCCATATAGTTGACTACCTGATCATGTCAATATCATAACATCCTTTCATCCTATAGATGGATGATGGAAAATGGATTTGAGGACACAAGTCATCCAACACATCAACTATGGGGTCATAAAATGATTTAGATAAGGGTGCCATTGGCTCTATTGGTACTTCATGGCTTACACCATGACTTTCAACTAGAATATGACCAAGATTCCCCCTCAAAATTTGAAATGAATTAAAGCACAAAGGCAATGAATCAAGATGGATCATCTCATCACCTGTTTCGATCTTCATGATTTCATCTGAGGTTTGATCTTCAAGAAGGCTCAAGGGCTGCACTACTGGATCGGCTTTTGTATCTCCAATGGAATCTTCAACTAGTTGATGATAGAATTTTATGTCTTTACTATTTACAACTGGCCTAGAGTTTCTTTTCAGAAATTGAAAAGATGAGAAACATAAGGGCAAATTGTTTCCACTTACTCCAAGATTTTCTGCATTTTCCTCATCGCTATCATGATTGTTGTGCAAAGGTTGATTGTCATATCTGAGTTGTAACTGATCTTCTTCTTGCCAACGACATGCTGCTGATTTTTTTGAACAACCCACATCTATTTAGGCCTCRTGATCATCATCATATTGATAGCACTTGGGTATATTATCCAAGTAAGAAATTTCATCCAACATGCACATCATATCAGTTGGTTGTTCCTTTGTAAGTTGAGATAAGACTTCATCTTTGACTTTGTTGTGAATTGAATACATGAAAGAATCATTATCCAAACCATGGTACCAAGGATGAGCAAAAAACTGTTTGGGAACAATGAATTTTCTTTCTCTGAAATCAATGTAACATGATGTCTTTGGACAACAAGCTCATCTTTCCTATTGATCCTCTGCATCATCTCTTCCATGGCACTGGCCAAAATTTCTAGTTTAGCTTCTGATGACTTCAGCTGCTCCTTTTCTTTTTTCTTTACCTTTGACCTTTTGATTAGGAAGTTGGTCTCCACATCAACTACAATGTTCTTCATTTCTTCAAGGCTTCCAGTGTTCCTTTCTCTTAATTGGAATGCCATCTCAGGATCGAAGGCATCTGGGAAATGCAAGTGGGCTAATCCTGGGGGTGGCCTTATATCAACAGGCTTTGCATGGTATACCGTATTGAACCTTGCTAAGAACTGTTGTATTGTTTCCCCTGGCTGTCTTTTCAAATGGTCATACTCTTCCAAGATGAGAAAGACATTTCTCATGATCACCCATCGATCTAGGTAAACATGCACAAAGTGATGGAAATTGTTAATGCTTGTAGATGGGAGATTTTTAAACCAGTTCTTGACTTTACCTCCCAATGATAGGGAAATAATTCTGATGCAGACATCATCATCTTCTACCTCAAAGAGGTCAAGAAAATCCTCAAGACTTTGGATATGCTTTTCAATAGTAATATTGGCATTCTCTCCATCAAACCTGGGCAGATTATTGGTGTAATTTGAAGGGAAGTCATGGAGGATAGGAGGCAAATCTAGGTGCTTGTATCTGTCTGGGATTTTGGCAGGTACAAGAGGTGAAGCAAGAGGCTTACAGCCATCTGAATCTTTAGCAAGAGTAGGAGATAAAGCATGAGGCTTATGTCTCACTAGGAATTCTACAGGTGCATCTGGGATGTGCACAGGTGTATGAGTATGCACATAATCTACAATTGGGGATCTGATCTCTTGAGGCTCATCAATTTTCAGATGATCAATATAAACTTCAGAAATATACTTTTGATCAGGCTTAGAATAAGATAGAACATGATTACATATAAAACCAAAGATATCTTGAATGTAATTTGAGCTTAAGTACCTGGTCTTTCTAGGCTGCTTGGCCATGCTTTAGGTTCTTCCTCCTGTGGAGTTTTTGAGCTGGCACTGTCTGGAGTTAATTTGGAGTTGCCAGGTGAATGATATCAGTCTTCTTGTGTCTGGTCACTATCCACCATCAGTGATCAGATCTGGAACTTTGAAGTGTTATACTGGAGAAAGTTCCCCAGTATGGTCGCCATTTTGGTGACTCCACTGGGAAAATACCTTATAGACTTGTGTTTAATTTCAAACTTGTCACAGACCCCATAGCCCAATGGTATTCTTTTGTTGTCTCAACCAGAAAACTCCAAGAACATATCCTATTCTGCATAGCTAGCCTAAGATCAAATCTCTAATAAAGATAAATTTGACAGAGAGATCCCTCTCTGAGTCTTGGATGGCTAGATCCCTAACTCGAAGAATCTTTGATGTTTCCACTGTGATTGCCTCCACAGCCTTGGGAAAATGACAGAGTGCTAATAGAATGGCGACCATACTGGGGATCGAACCGAGAATCTCTAGTTTCAGAGACTAGGTGTCAAAACTAGAAAAATAGTGGTTTTATGAAATTGGGGGACGACGATTTTGGAGAGGTAAGTCGTATTCCAGACCCCCCCTAAGGTGGTAAGTGGTATTTGGAGGGGGGGGGGTCCAAAATCACCTACAGGTGACAAGTGTCCCTCCCAATACCACTATTTCGAACCCCCCCCCCCTCTGTTAAAGTTCGAAAAGCACGGGGGGTCCGAAATTTTTTATGAGCGTTGATTGATTTTTGGGATGTGTGAATGTTAAGTTGCAGGTGGGGGGGAAATGATTTGAGCTTTTTATTTTTTGTTTTGTTTATTTATTTATTATTTGTTTCTTTTACGTGTTTTCCTTTTCCCTTTTTTATTTTTATTTTGTTTTAATGTTTTATTACGTTTAACTTTTTGTTATATTTATTATGTGTTTTAATTTGTTTTTTCAATTAATATTTTTTATTATTGTTTTATTTTATATGTTTTTTGTTTTTATGTTTTAATTTATTTAATTTATTTTAATATTTGATTTGTTTTGTATTACGTTTATTTTTAATACATGTTTGATTTTATTTATTTATGTGTTTTTATTAATGTTTTATTTCTATTTTGTTTTTATTTTAATTTATATGTATTTTTATTTGTTTTATTGTTTTTCTTTTCTGTGATTAATAAAGCACTAACCTAAGTATTAACAACTAACTTAATTATTAATTAATTAATTTAATTAATAATTAATTTATTAATAACAAGTCTGATCTTACTCTTTCGTCTGATCTAACTACTAACCTAATTTTTTTTTAATCCTTAGGGTGGTTCTATTGCAAATGTAGAGAGCGAAGATAGCGAAGAGGGCGAAGTGAAGGATGAGGGAATGAAGGGCATAGCAAGGTGACAAAGGATTGGGTAGTGTGATGAAGGATCGGGAAAAACAGATGGATGGGAAAAATGAATCAATTGAGCCAGATGTCTTCATCACGATTCATGGGGGTGATGCCAAATAGAAATTGAATAATAGAGTTACCTATAAATGAATGGAGGGGAAAAGGCAGACAACCGAGAGACCAACAAGACATATGTCTTCATCACGAGGGAAACGCCAAAAAGCAGCTGGAGAATCGAGTTACCTATGATTATAGGACCCTAACAGATTGTATTATGTTTATGATTCATAATTTTTTATATAGATCTGGCTTGTACGAATTTCACTTAACCATTTCCTGAAGAATGGATTCAGTCGATTAGATTAGACCCGACACTACGATTAACTATCTTGATATTAACTGATGATTTTCCTTATGAGACGTATTGAGTGATTTATGGTTTATGTTGTGATGTTTCATTATTAAAAGAATTCTTTGGTTATGGGAAGTTGGTTATTATGTTAATGTGTTGATATTTGTATCTGTATTCACTGCCATGTTGTGTCATCTTATATCATGCAGGTTTTTACTATGTTAATAGTGTTCATTAATATATATGATGATGTGCCAATGTTGTTATTATTAATTTTAATGTATATCTCCTAAGGATAAATAAAAAAATTGGTTGTCATAATAGAGGGTTGTTACATATGGTATCAAAATGGGTTCACCCTCGTGACTTGGGAACATTATGCCTTCCTCTGCATCAACACTTGATTATAATTTATAACGAATTAAATTGATTTGTATTCATGCAATTAACCATGGTTAGAGGACTTTGTGGAGGCATATGATGTGGTTCTAGGGGAGGATGTGAGACACCTCTATGAACACCCACATCGGAGGGGTCTAACCCCCAAGGAGAAGAAAAAGTCATCGGAAAAGAACATATAGTTGTTGGGGATGTAGTTGGGTTGATGAGGTCCTTTCATAGGATTTAGGAGGCCCTGGTTAGACATCTAGATAGATATGAGGCCTAGGCGAAGATACCCCTGGAGGGTCCACCACATGCCCCAGTTGGTACTAGTAGCATTCACTGAGAACTCAAGAATATTAAGTTTTTCGAGTTCAATGGTGCCACAAACGATGCAGCCACTGGGTCATGGTTGGAGAGTATGGAAATGTGATTTTCACTTCGTGACTATACCTCCAATATGAAGGTCTACATGGTGGTCTTCTAGATGAAGGGGAGCACTCTTCTATGGTGGAAGATGCTCTTGCCACAATTCATCATGATCGTCGAATATTTGTCATGGGATTTGTTCGAGGAGAGGTTCTGAGAGAGGTATCTATCGGATTAATTCATTGAGTGTCAAATTAATGATTGCAATAGGGTGATTGTATGGTTCCCAAGTATCCATACGACACCACGACGACTGATGCCTTAGCAGCAGACTCCCTACAGAGGACCAAAACACTAACGACAATGTCATCCATAGCCACAACAAGAACAACAGTACAGTCTTGTTCAGCATAACATAGCAGGGTTCTAGGAAGGTGGGCCCTTAACTTCCAGTTTAGGGACTAGGATTACTGGGCCGAATACCGAATTTCAGACATGTGAAGAGAAACATTACCAGCGTGACTATCTGGTTGAGAGGGCTAGAGCAGCTGGGTTAGGTGGGAATACCATGATAGGAGATTTGGGAAAGGCCCATCGGATTCATGCAGTGGTGAACAACAACTAGGATGAGCACTAGTCTACTGTGCTTGAGACATCAGATACAATTTCTTACCAGACCTTTAGTATTTTCATATATCCAGGAGCTACGGGGAGCTTTATTTATAGTGCAGCGCTAAAAATAATTAAGGTAAAGGAAGTTGAACAAGTTGATTTTAGCTACGTAGAAATGTCTTCTGGAGCTAAACAAAAGGTTGGAGTAAAGTTTACAGGATGTAACCTAACCTGGGAGAATTTGTCATGAAGAAAAACTTGTATGTCATGATCTTAGGATATTATGACGTTGTGATCAGTATGTATTGGTTGGAATCGCATGAGGCGATACTCAATTGTAATACGAAACAATTGAGTTTGGTTGAAGATGAGGGGAATAGACGTGTGATTGTAGGAAGGAATCAAGGAGCTTCTCTAAGTTTCATATATTCCCTACAACTATAGAAGAACATGCACAAGGGGTATAAGTTATATGCGAACCTTGCATTGAACAAAAAGGGAGTGGCAAAAGGATTAGAAAACCTTCATCTAGTATGACAATTTGCGAACGTATTCCCATAGGAGTTGCCAAGTTTTCCGCCTGAGAGGAAATTGGAGTTTACCATCAACCTAAAGCGAGGTATTGAACTAATAGTAAGAACTTCATATCATATTTTGACCCCTAAGTTATAGGAGTTGAAAATGAAACTGAAGGATTTTTTTGACCTAGGACTTACATGTGCAGGTGTGTCACCTTGGGGTGCACTGGTTTTTTTCATACGAAATAAGTATGGGTCGTGGAGACTCTGCATTGACTACCATCAATTGAACAAGGCCACGATCAAGAACTAGTATATGTTGCCAAGAATATATGATTTGTTTGATCAGGTGAAGGGAGAAACAGTGTTTTCAAAGATCCACTTGAGATCAGGGTATCACCAGTTACGGATCAGGGAGGAATACATTCCTAAGACCATGTTTAAGATGACGTTTGGACACTATGAGTTTATAGTTTTTTCATTTGGAGTGACAAACGCCCCAGGGGTATTCATGATCTTGATGAATGGGGTGTTATGAGAATCCTTGGACAAGTTTGTTCAAGTATTCATTGAAGATATTTTGATATATTCTAGGATGATGGAAGAACATGATGAATAGTTGCGCTTGGTACTATAGTTTGTACAGGAGAAAATGTTGTTTGGGAAATTGTCTAAATGCTCGTTTTATCAATCGAAGATTCATTATTTAGGGCATGTCATCTCCAATGAAGGTATCATTGTGGATCCCGCAAAGGTTGAGGCTATTATAGAATGGCTTTCACTGACGAATGTCCTAGAAGTGCGTAGCTTCATGGGTTTAACGAGATATTATCGATGGTTCGTCAAGAGTTTTTCGAAGATAGCAAATCTGATTACAAAATTGCATAAGAAGAACAAGAGATTTGTATCGACCAAGAAATGCACAGAATAATTTCGAAGGCTCAAGGAGTTGTTTATGACAATGTCGATACTAAAAATCCTTGACATGGACAAGGACTTCTTGGTATGCACTGATGCGTCCAAAGTAGGTTTAGGCAAAGTCTTTATGCAATACGGTCGAGTGATCGCTTACATGTCGAGGAAGTTAAGAAATCATAAGGAGAACTAAGCAAAAAATGACTTGGAGTTTGTATCCATTTTGTATTCCCTGAGAGTGTGGAGACACTACCTTATTGGACAAAAATTTGAACTAAAAACAGACCATTGTGGTTTACAACACATTTTTATGAAAAGAAACTTGAACGCGTGACAAAGGTGTTGTTTAGAACTGCTTAGTGAGTAAGATTTCAAGATTACCTACATAAAAGGAACAATGAACAGAGTGGTTGATGTGTTGAGTCAGAGACCACACACATTTTCAGTGATGACTCTTAAGACGAATCTATGCCAAAATATTCTAACTTTACAGTGCAAATATGAATGGTATAAAGAGTTTAAGGAATTTATTGGAGAAAACACCATGTTGGTACCAAAATTTGAGGGATTTACTGTGGACAACGATGGATTAATGAGATATAATAACCATATTTATGTACCTTCGAATGAAGAGTTGAGAAGTTTGATCTTAAACGAATCTCATAGACCAGTGTGCATGACTCACCTAGGAGTCACGAAGATGAGGGTTGACCTTAAGACCTTCTTATTTTGGAAAGGAATGAAGGAAGACATAGTCAACTACGTGTCAAGATGTCTAGAATGTCAACAAGTGAAGGCTGAACATAGAAATTTGGCAATATTACTACAAACACATGTTATTCCAGAATCGAAATGGGAGGTCATTTTGATGGAATTCACCGTTGGATTTCCATTGACGGAAAGGAGGAACGACTTGATTTTCATGGTAGTTGACACTCTAATGAAGAGTGCACATTTTATACTGGTGCATACAACATATCAGAAACCCAACATTTCTAGAGTTTTCATGAGTGAGATTGTGAGTTTTCATGTCATCCCTAAGAGGATCATATCCGATTGAGGATCGATGTTTATAGGATGATTTTGGACTAGTTTCCAAGAGGTCTTGGGAACCCAACTTAACTTTAGTACTGCATATCACCCAGAGACAGACGAGAAGACAAAAATTATGAACCAAATCTTGGAGGACATGTTGCGTATGTACATAATGGACTAACATAAGTGTTGGGAGGATTTCTTGCCACTGGTAGAGTTTTCATACAACAACAGTTATCGAATCACCATTAATATGGTGCCATTAGATTTTCTTTATAGACGATCGTGTCAGACGTATTTGAGTTGGGATCGGCTTGAGGATAGGGTCCCATTGGACCAGAAGCGATCCAAGAAATGGAAGAGAAAATGAAAATGATAAGACAAAGGATCAAATAAGTGCAGGATTGACATAAGAGTTATGTCGATGCGCATCGAATTGATCATAGTTATAACTTTGGATATCGAGTCTTCTTATGGGTGAAACCACACAAGAGTTTGATCAAGTTTGGAAAGGCTGCTAAAATATCTCCTAGGTTCATGGGGCCTTTTGAGGTAGTGGAAAGGAACAGGCAAGTGGCCTATCGACTAGCCTTGCCTAATTCTTTGAGGCGTATGCAAGATGTTTTTCACGTATCTATTTTTAGACATTATGTTAGTGATCCTACATATGTGATTAACATGATTTCCTTGCAGGTATCAGATGAGGGTGTACTCATAGTGGAACCAACCCACAATTTGGACCATCGCATTCGACAAATACATCGTCAGGCAGTTGATCAGGTCAAGGTCCAGTGGGACAACTATAGTTCCCACTTGAGGACCTGGGACAATGCATATGATATGTGTCAACAATTTCCATTTTTGTTTGATAGCTAGACATTTAGACATTGTGAGATACTTTATTTCTACACTTTTACACTGTGAAACTTCAAGACAAAGTTTAAAAAAAGGGGGGTTTTATGTAACATCCCTCTCTTGTACACACCATATGGGACTTATTCTTTGAGGAAACTTGCGTGAAAGTGATCAGGTTTATTTAATGATTGACTATTTCGATTATGGATTATAATGATGTTGTGGATATGATGATATGTTATTTTCTTATGCTTATATTGACATGTTCTATTGAATGGTTTTTTGTAAGTGTGCAGGACTCTGGGCCATTTGAGGATGTTGATGGCATTGATGGACCTTCTTGTACTCTGGAATCGAGTCAGGGAGTGGATTGCGATGGTTTGATTGTTTTTATATTTCATATGTGACATATGACTAGTATATTATGATATTTGATCGTTGACATGTTTCATTGATGGATGGAGGCTGACGATATATTTCTAACTAGACTCACATTTGGAGTAAAGGGATCATGCACGAAAACCATAAATATTGAGGGAGAGGTGTGGCAGCAGCCCTGGCACAAACTACTAGCACTTCCATTGTGGATTGAACTGTAGGTTAATGATTACCTAGTTTGAGAGGTCCACGATGTCATGAGGGAATACTGTGGAAGGAACTCACAATGATTCTAATAGGAAAACAAAAAGGCAAGTTCCTATTTCCTTAGAGTCCCTTAGTCTCCCACAAGGTTGCCTGACAGATTTTTTATTGCAAAGGTTAGAATTTGTTGGCACAAGGGTAGACCTAGGGTTGAAGTCTTCAACAATGCACCAACAAAACCCTAACTATCGACCCTTTCAACAACACCTACAAAGCAAGTGAAGACTCACCTGAGGTAGAGGTAGGGGGGTTACAGGACTTCGGTGTCTGTAACCAAGTTGGGACATAGATCTGTGATTATAATACCTCTCAAAGTACTTAGAATATAACATGCATTAGTTTCTCAACTTTATTCACATAGAAAACCAAACCCTAATAATATATCGATGCAGTAAAAATGATAAAATACACATCGTACTTAGCATCATAAGTTATATCTAGCACATTCAACACAAATAAAGAACTAAGAATTCATAAATCTATCTACCATATGTAACAATCAATGCACTAAGAATATTCTCAACATAAACATCATATATCAAAGGAAATCATTAACACATGATATATGTGGTTCACCCTAATGTGGGGCTACGTCAACCAACTGCTTCTTCTTCTTTATTAGGCTTCAATATTTTACATGTGTCTTCTCCTGCTCCCTAAGCCATAGATCCACGCTTCACACCAGACAGGTGATCTGCACACTAAGAACTAGATCCACCTTCCCAAAATCAGGTCAAGGTATAGAGCCAACTCCTCTATCAGGCACGGAGCCTTACATACATGTTTTGTTGCACAAAGAAACTCAAAACTACTTTCCTCTTGCACTTATCCAATTGCATCCCCTTCTACTACTACTCATCCTTACACTCGTATTCTTATTTATACTTTTCATTTACAAAAAGGCATAATCATGGGTAAACCCATGGGCCAACATCCCATAAACTGTTACAAAATTATAAGAACCCCATGTTGGGTCTACAAGCCCCCAAAACAAGTGAGATCCTGTGCTCTCAGCTCCGGCTAGGAGCTCCTTCCTTGATCACTTCATCAAAGTCCAAAAAGTGGTCAAACCTGACCAATGTTTCCTCAAAACTTGGTCGAGCGCAAATAGGACCCCAACACTCATCTGTGACTCGTCCTTAATCACTTAGATATAGGAAATGTTGATTCGAAGGCCTCAATATTAGCTCGAGTTGCTTCATGTTCCTCCTATGCCAAGCCTGGCACAAAGCGAAGTTCTCTACTCACCACTTCTTTGACTGCAATCTCCTCTATGACAAGCTGGTACTTTTCTCTTTGTATCTTTTCTTTGTCCTCCTCGAGCATCGCCTAAAAATCATCCCTATCATTTTCATAAGAGGTTACACAGTACCACACAAATCGTAGTTGCTCTAAGACTTCCTCTTTATCTTTCTTTAGGGCTTATGTATCCTTTTCATTCTCCTCTTGGACTTGTTGAATTCAAGCCTTTGTTGCATATGCAAGTCTTTGAATTTGGGCTGGCTCATGCCCCTACACTGCAATCTCTGATGAGGAAGGCACAATAGGTACTGCGTGGATAACTTGAATAGCTCGATGTGTCTCCTTCAGCTCCTTCTCGACCTTTACATACAACTCTTCCTGATTTTCTCTGTATCTCTACAAGAGATCTTTGGATGCATCCTCCATCACTCCGTGGACCAATTTGATATCATCCTCTGTGAGCATCGCCTCTAGCTGGGGATTACTAGCACGGGTATTCTTTCTTCCCGATGGTTTCTATGGAGAATTCCTCTTTTTCAATGTTTTTGTTGCAGTAGAGGAATCCTTCAGCGGTGTAGCTTCTCCTTCTCCATGATTTTCTCCTTCTTCCCCTCCTACTTCTTGATTTACTTCACCTCATCCTCCTTCTGTCAGAGAGACAGGTCCACTTTCTTTTGAGGCATTGTTCTCCTCATCAGTATCTATGTTATGAACTTCCTTCTTTTTATTTTTCTTATTCACACTTGTTTGTTCTGCATGCTTGAACCGGGTGACCAAGGGGCTTCCTATGATGTCAGGGTCGAAGAGTTCTACATCATCAACTGGTACAAGGAACTCCTCTGGCCATTCCTTCGTTATTTGTTCCATGTCTTCATTAATCACCTTGTAATAGGACTGTAACTCTTCCTTGCCCTCATCTCTGCATGCAATGATATAAATAAAGTGTGTATC
Source organism: Picea sitchensis (assembly GCA_010110895.2). Classification (NCBI taxonomy): domain Eukaryota; kingdom Viridiplantae; phylum Streptophyta; class Pinopsida; order Pinales; family Pinaceae; genus Picea; species Picea sitchensis. The sequence continues at coordinate 97,759 of SNQJ01S0029614.1, read as the reverse complement.
TGTGTAGAAATTAGCTAGTGGTCTATACTGGTGCAAGGTACGTGGTGTCATGTGCGGGAACGACTCTATGGAAACCATAAATGATTGATAGTAGGCATGGAACACTTTGTTCAACTACCATTGCTTCAACATGTCATTCATATACCATAAGGTTGAGAACCTCGTGGCCAACGTCTCCGACGGTTCAATCTTCAAGAAGGTGGATCCTTCTAGCATTTTCCAAGCGACAAATGAAATCAACATGAGTAGCCAGCTGAAGTGGAACTCGTATCTCTGATCTTGCACTTCACGACAATCTTTCTCAAGTTCGTTGACGAGGCAACTCACCCAATTCATCTGCATCCCCTCCATGCATTATACTGCGAAGTCCACCACGAAATCGGTGACCTCCATGGGGTCATTCTTTCTTACAGTATTGTCAGCTATAAGTTGACAAGAGAGGCACACTTCTCCATCCTGGGTAAAGACTACAATGAATCCTCACTTTCCCTTCTTAACTTCGTTGTGTGCCTCCTTGATGCGCTGAGCCATGGAGCGATTGGAGGTCTTCCCCGGGTAGAACTGCTGAGGGTCGGGTCCCTGCATCCTCAATCCTATGATCAAGTGGATCAACATCAGATCCATATTAATCCTCCTGTTGAGCCATAATTATCCACCAATGTAGCACGACAAGAGGAGTTTAACGCAAGTGTTAACCTTATGATCTTGGACATAATGAGGAATTTGCATTACATTGAGTATCGTGGACTGCGCTAGCTCCTTAATCCATGGCTGGGAGACTATGTGAGAATTCTTCCCATTCGTCTTCATCAAATAACTATGGGGTGCGAGCATGGCATGGTTCCTTCTATCTCCAAGGTTAAATTCACTGCTCTTCGTTGCTGGGATCTGTCCTAACTGAGTTCCCACTACGCGTATTCCCTTCAGAATGTACGTGGTGATCAATGTGTACTCAAATTCCCATGGAATGTTGTCACGGTTAACTGCGTGATCCAAAGGCGAGATATAATTAGGTAAGATCGACGAGATATTCTTCGCATTAGCCAGATCATCATGATGCTTACTTCGCTTCTAAGTCGTGAGGTTGGCATGTTTCAAACGTCGTCCAGTCAAAGGGGAAGCCTGGAGTCCCTTGGTGGAAGACACCTGTACTCCTTCAGACATAGCTTTATCATCCATAAACTTCTTCAGAACCACTTCGAAAGACTTCTCTAGCTCGGTGCGCTCAACCAACATTCTCACTATTAACAAATAGGTCGGGGTAGGTGAATGGATAGTAGGGTAGAAAAATAAAAAACGATGTCTGATAGCACAACTCGACACACACAATCACTTCATTTTTAGCTTAGATGATTATGGGTGGAAAAAAGTGTTCTTGACGAAGTTTCCGACGGGTTAAATATGTGAGCGTTTTAACAGATTTCTCCAATGGGCAGGGTTTCTTTCATTAATGTGAATCTATCCGTTATGGTGCAGTATCAATGTCCAATGACAATATATATTCCCATAAGTGCCTTTCCTAGCCGTTCTGGAGTGTCATTTTAATGGTCGGGGTGCCTCCAATGGTCATATATCTTTTCTAGGGTGAAGTCCCATTCTGCGTGGTTCTACTATTCCAGCGAGGTTTAGAGCCTGCAAGCCTTCCTCCTGTGAAGTCTTCTCTATAACTTCCTATATATTTTCTAACTTGTCTTTCTTATTACTGAGCTTCCTTTCCTTCTTTCTTGTGATCTAAGTCTTTCTAATTGTTTCTGGATTCCTCTTCCCATTCTTATTCTTATCTTGTCCCAGCGTAGTAGCTTCATGTTGTTGATGTGATTTCAAAGGGTTCAAAGGTAATACCTATTTTCTTATTAATTGTTGGGTGGAAGTACTCCTTTCTTACATGGATAGGTCCTTCAAGTATTCTTTCTCTCTTTCAACTTCGACAGCTAATTATCTTTCCTTCTGTTGCTTTGACTCAACTTGTCGTTCTTCTTTGAGTCGATCTATTTTTCTAGCTATGAAATCCCTTAGTTCTTGTTGTTTATTTTATTTAGCTTCTTCCTCTGCTTTCCTTCTGATATTATCTTTCTCAATCCAAGTCTTACCTAGCAAAAGGAGGAAGGGGGTGTTGTTCTCAACAAACTTAATGACTTCAAATTCCTCTTCAGTCGATGTTCCATGAATGATAACAGGTACATTAGTAACTCTTCCACATAAGGTTATCATCTTTCCTTTAAACAAGCCTATTCTTCCTAATGAAGGTATCACAGTAGGTTTCCCCAAAGTTTTCCAAGTGATTTTTGTCATAATATTCCCTTGTGTCTCCTCGTCTAGGACAAAATCTATGTCGAAGTCACGTATTCTTGCATTTATGCATTATTTTTCTTTCATGATCTCTGGTAAACTGACATCTTGCTAATCATTCATTGTTTTTTTTAACTGTACTAATGTACTATGAAGTCCCTCTAATCCTTTCTCTTTCTGATATTCTAACATGCTCTTATTATCTTGACTCATGTTCATTTGTTCAACTTTAGAAATCATCCTTGGGAAGTCCTCAACATCATGACCAACAATTTTACAACAAAGACAAATAGGACCTATACAAGGGCATTTTTTAGCAAGATGTCTTGGTCTTCTGCATTTATAACATAGTGTCAATCCTCTCTTCCTCTTGTATGTTCCCTAACCTTTCCTAAATTGCGCACTAGGATCATGGTGATGGCCCTGAAATCTGCAAAAATTCTTTCTAGGTTCCTACATCCATTCATTAGTCCAAAAGTTCTTTCTATGCATATGAATAACATATCTTTCTCTATTTCTGTCAAATTTATTCAGATCAAATTTTTGTTCTAACTATGCCCTATCTTTCAGACTAGGAAAAAATCTATCAAACATACCTATATTCATGCTTTCAAAACAAAAATTTCCACTTATCTTACTCTATCAAAGCACAAATCTTTACCTCTTTTCTTTAGATCGGGTTTATTTCTTAGCAAAAAGCTTTGCAAGTCAAGTAGAATACTGTGCATTACAACAAAAAATCTATGCACAAAGCTTCTCTTTTCTGCAGTTCCCATCAATTGCAATTTTAGGTCCCAGCAACAGATCCATTTGTTGGCACAGGGGCAGACCAAGGGTTCAACGCTTCAAAAATACACCAACAAAACCCTAACTACCGACCCTTTCGGAAACACCTGCGAAGAAAGCAAAGTCTCTCCTGAGGTAGAGGCAGGGGGTTACAGGAATCAGGTGTTTGTAACCAATATGGGACATAGATCTGTGATTATAATACCTGGCAAAGTAATTATAAGATAACATGCATTATTTTCTCAAATTTATTCACATCGCAGAACAAACCCTAAGAATAGATCAACGACGTAAAAATGATAGAATACACATCACACTTAGAATCATAAGTTAAATCTAGCACATTCAACATAAATAAATCACTAAGCATTCATATACATACATATATATATATATATAACAATCAATGCACTAAGCATATTTACAACATAAACATCATAGCACAAATCAAACCATCAACACATGATATACGTGGTTCACCCCAGTGTGGGGCTACGTCCACCAACTTCTTATTATTATTTATTAGGCTTCAATCTCTTACATTAATCTTCTCCTGTACCCTAAACAACAGAGCCAAGCTTCGCACCGAACATGTGATCTTTGCACTAAGCACCAGATCCACCTTTCCAAAATTAGGTCAAGGAACAAAGCCAACTCCTCTATTAGGAAAGGATCCTTACATACATGTTTTGTTGCACAAAGAAACTCAAAATTAATTTTCTCTTTCACTTAGCCAATTACATCCCCTTCTACTACTACTCATCCTTACACTCTTATTCTTATTTATAATTTTACATTTACAAAAATGCCTAATCATGGGTAAACCCATGGGCCGACATCATATATATTGTTACAAAACCCTAAGAACCCCATGTTGGGTCCACAAGCCCACAAAACTAGTGAGATCTCTGGATCTTCGCTCCACCTAGAATCTCCTTCCTCGATCACTACGTCGAAGTCCGAAAAGTGGTCAAACCTGACCAATGTTTCCTCAAAACTTGGTCGAGGGCCAACATACTTCTACCAAAATCAGTCAAAAGACAAGTGTCACTCTTGGAGCGCGTAGTGCGTATTTAAGGGCACGTCGCGCAATTGGAACATGAATAAGGAGAATGGCACCATTGGAGCACATAGTGCATTGTGAAGGGAACATCGTGAAGTTTAAAAATAGGTGAGTCAATGAACCTAGGTGCCTAGAAAACAATATCTTACCTTGACTAGGTTAGCCTTAAATTAATTATGAATGAGTAAAGTTTATTAAATTATAACCTCTCCCTTAAAAATATTGCTAAGCCTAGATGAATTTGAAGCCTAGGTCTAAGTAGGATAAGAGGACTAAAAATTAATTAAACAATTAATATAAGGGGGATGAATAAACAAAACGGGGGAAAATTTAATTTATAATTTAAAGGAGGATTAAATTATATAAAAAATTAATTTCTTTCTATATGCAAAACTTGATAAATTTGAACTTAGATAAAAAGAGGAAATAAATGCATAAGGAATGTGGAACATAGAAAGGAATCTAGTCTAGACAAATTTCCAAAAATGAACTCAACTAAACTTTAAGAAGGGTGTCTGTCATTAAAGGAAATTGGGGGAATAAAGGGACCACACGAAGCATTTTTAGGAATGCCTTTAGGTGTGTGAGGGAAATTGGCAATTTAATTAAATAAATTAAATGAATTTCCAGTCCAACTAAGGGATTGGGTGACAAGTGTACGTGGGAGAATGTTTCCTAATTAGTTTTTAATAAACTAATGTAATGTGGAATTGTAAAGGTCACTAAGAAGAAATATATAAAAGAAATGACATAGAAGAGGAAATGATCACTTTTTTGCTAGTGTAAGGTTATGCTGCCAGATTTTTACTTGACTAGATTTTTCTTGTGAGAGTTAGGATACCCATCTCAGATAGGAGTGGTAGCTCGAACTTGCGAGGCTAGTTGGGTGCTAGATTACTCTCTAGTTGTTTTATTGGCCCCTTTGTGGCTCAGGGGGCTCAGGGGGAAGAAGAGTACCCCTAGCATTGTATGGGAGGTATTGGTGAGGTCTCAACGGTTAGCAAGCAAGGAGCTGGATGGAGCGCAAGCGTAGAACAACAAATTATATTCTTCACCCTTCGATTATAATACACCTGTTTATAGTTTCTGCTGTAATTTAGTGTAATGTTTTTATATGTTTATGAATTGAAATGGTTTCTGTATAGTTTTGAATGTTTGTTTGGTTTGGTTTGATAAAATATTTAATTATATTTCCCTTCTTGAATAAGAATCATCTGTTATCTCCTTCCCATCACCCCTGTTTCAGTTTAAATGTCGAATCTGTGACTGTAATTCCATCCTACTATGTTGAGGAAAGGATATGGCTCTAAGCCCTCTTACCCACTTTTTTTTTAATTTCTCTCAACCTCTCCCTATAGTTTTGTGTCAATCCCTTCATCCCTGTGATCTGCGTGTTTTTCCTCTCGAATCCACCAGTGGTTTAACCACTCACGCGTTGATGAATTTTCCCAAGGCATTGCCTATTGTTCACTCCCAATGCCCATTCTTTTGAGTGAATTATTTTTCACTCTCTCCAACTTTTGGACACAATCGTGTGGTGCAAATCGTCCAACGATTTATCTCCTCATCCATGCATTTGTTGATACTAAAAGGGGGGTGAATCAGTATCAAGTAAAATTTAAAAACTTTTTCAAATTATACTTAAACCATTCAATTATATCCAATGAGAAATGAAAAATAGTATAATATTTACACCAATACACCACAATACACCATGCACAATATATGAGAAATAATCAATAGTTATTGTCCAAGGGAAGTAATGAATTCCAAAGGTAGCTACAACTTCCAAATGTAAAGGGAGGGATAAACCTTCAAGAGGAAGATACAATCCTCCAATATCAAGAGAGAGTTGAAATATCCATCCTTTCCCCTTCCTTCCACCCAAAAATATACGAGAGATAATAAAACTTCACATTCAATTATCACCATCAACCAACCATCACATAGGACCTGATAATGCTTCCTGAGACTTCTTCAATTTCTACAATTATTCAATTCTTGGAATACTCTGATCCTATAGATAATATTATTCAATTTATTCTCTAAAACTTCTCCAATTTTCACTCCTTGAGTCCTCCCCAAAAAGAAGTTATAGAGAGAATGGTAGACCTTGTTCAATTTTGGTTTATTCAGGAGACCGAACTTGTACATAATTCCCTGCACTCAATATTTAACATAATATTATGAACATTGTACACAAGAAACTAAAGTCTGTACTCTTTCCAATGAATTTTTTCCCATGGCATTTTGTTTTTCACTGAATAAGTTATGACTATTTTACCCGGAACACCTGTTTATTGACTAGCTTTAGGACTGGTCACAAACCATATCTTCCACAGAGTGCATCTCCATAATTATAGAGAATCAAGAGCTGAAATTTTTACCATAGGTACTTTGATATGTATTCTTAATACCATAGCAATTTCACCATATTAATAATTCTAGAAAACAAGTTATAGAAAAAGAGGTAAGATGACTTGAAAATAAGATACCTTAGAACACATCACCAAAAGACTTCATCCTCCCTTGAAATCCGACCTTCTTTACTTCTGATTTCCTCTGAAATTCGACTTGTGTATAAAATGAATGTATAATGCTATTTATTTATACCATTTATGTCACTTCCTTTTAACATTAGGGCCGACCTGACAATTTCTTATTTTGTAATTATTTTCTTTAATTATCCTTAGGGCCTACATGTACTTCCTTCTTCAATTCACTTTGTCATCTTCAAAAATTCATTTATCCTCAACCATGAGGATCCACATGACATGCCACATACTACTGGAAACAACATGATGTATACTATCCATCCATGGGTCTTGTATCTACATGTGCATTTTCCTTCATGTCGAAATGCGTTCAACAATATTGTGGTCCAAAACCCATGACTAGGGTTGACATCAATGACACGAACCAATCTTCCAACAATCTCCCCCTTTGTCATTGATGGAAACACTCATGCTCCCCCTATCACCATGATCCCAATTTCTCTCCCCCTTTGATATCAATGGAAAAGGTTAGGGCTTCTCCCCCTGAGTTTAATGGCAAAAGGTAAATCTCTTCTTTGGGGCTGCTCCCCTTGAAAATGTGGCACTCAATAATATTTCATCCTTATTTTCGGTATTTGGGACCTTTTATTCCTTGGAATCCTTTTCTGTAGCTTCTATCTTCTCTCTCTTCTTCATATCTAGGATGTATATGTTGTTCGGTCTTCTTGTTGCAGTTGTAACCAATCTTCTTGAGTTATTTTCTTTGATTTTACATTTTAGGGAGTCAAACGTAAGAGTGTATCCTTGATCACACATTTTACTAACACTGAGTAGATTATGATTCAAGTATTCAACCAATAGGACATTCTTTTCTTTTACATTTTTTATTCCAAGTTCTACTACACCTTCCCCAAGTATTTTGGCAGATGAGTCATCTCCAAATGCAACATTGCCACCCTTTCTCTTCAAGATGATGAATTTTTCTTGATCCCCAGTCATGTGTGAAGAACATCCACTGTCTATGTACCATTCATCTTCTTCTTTACATTCTTCAACGTTCAATTCTATTCGACAATATTCATTGTTTGGAATCTTTTTCCTTCTCCATACTGTGGTTGGCATAGGGACATATTCATTCATATATCTGCAATCTCGTGCTTTGTGACCAAGATAATTACATTTGTAGCATGCAATATTTTTGTCCATTAATGGGGAAAATGAATTATAAATTTTGTTGACAAATCCATGATTATTTCCATATCTTCTATTTACACCATTCATGTTTCTTGCGTATGATTTCCTTTCATTGATTCTGCAATTAATTTCCTTATGTCCAAAATTTTTGCAAGTATAACAATGACCAAAAAAGAATTTTTGATACCTTGGAATAAGTGGGCTTCTTTGTGATGTAGTCCATCTGGGTTCATGATCTATTCTTCTGTAGTTTCCTTCATACTGATTGAAGCCTCTTTGATTCTTGAAGGTAGGAGGTCTTCTTGGATATTCATCTCTTTTGTAATCATTCCTTATTTCTGGTATCATAGTCCACTTCTCATCATCTGTCTGTGTAGCTCTTTATTCAACCTTCTTGTTTGTATTTGCATCTTTTTTGTATGAAGTTTTACCCATGCATCCAAGATGTGTTAAGTCTTTTGCAACTTGAGATTTTCTTAAGCTCTTCCTAAATGAGACAACTTCTTGTTCAAGTTTCTCACAATCTTCTTCTTTCTTCATCATTTGGACATTCCTTACTTCTCCTATTCTTATTTCTTCTTCGAGTAGAGTTTTCAAGAAAATGGTTTCTTCTCTTAGTTTCTCAAAGTCTTCTAATTGTTTCTTCAAGCTTACAACTGTCTTTTCCCAACTACCCAATTCACTTCTTAGTTTTCTTTGCATGTATTTGAGTTTGCTATTTTCAATCTCAACATGCTTCAATTTTTTAAGATTCTCATCTTCTTGTTGAATAATTTTTTCTTAATGATTTTATTCTTCTTCATTGGAATTTTTTTCTTCAGTGTCATTTCTTTCAATCCTTGGATGAGGACATTCAAATTCAACATGACCTACTCCTTCACAATTAAATCAAAAGAACTGACCTCTATTTTCTTCCTTGAAATCTGAGATGTTGTAATTTGCTTCAACTTCTTCTTCTTCTTATGCTTCTTCCCTTACATAAAGGTCTTGTAGCTTGTCCCAAATATATTTTGATGATGCACATGATCCAACCTTTGATTTCACTGAATTTGTCAATCCATCTAGGATGGTATCTATTTCCAATTTGTTGTTGCTTTTTTCTTCCTTCTGAGTTGTAGTCTTTGGTTTCTTCAAAGCATTTTATCCTGAAGCAACTGAGAACCAAACATCTACCCCAAGAGATTTCAAGTAAGTTTCCATTCTATTACTCCAGTCTTCAAAATTGCTTCCAGAAAATGGTGGAATCCCATTTGGAATTTTGTCTTCCATTTCTTCTTAGGATATTCCTTCCAGTGGTTAAATTGTACTAAAGGTAACCTGCTCTGATACCAATTGTTGATACTGAGAGGGGTGTGAATCAGTATCAAGTAAAATTTAAAACTTTTTTCAACTTATACTTAAACCATTTAATTATATACAATGAGCAATGAACAATGGTATAAGAGTTACACCAATAGACCACAATACACCATGCACAATATATGAGAAATAATCAATAGTTATTGTTCAAGAGAAGTAATGAATTCAAAAGGTAGCTACAACTTCCAAATGTAAAGGGAGGGATAAACCTCCAAGAGGAATATACACTCCTCCAATATCAAGGGAGAGTTTAACTCTCAATCCTTGCCCCTTCCTTCCACCTAAGAATATACAAGAGATAATAAAACTTCACATTAAATTATCACCATCAACCAACCATCCCATAGAACCTAATACTGCTTCCTGAGACTTATTCAATTTCTACAATTATTAAATTTTTGGAATACTATGATCTTGTAGATAATATTATTCAACTTATTCTATGAAACTTATCCAAGTTTCACTCCTTGAATCCTCCCCAAAAAGAATTTATAGAGAGAATGGTAGACCTTGTTCAATTCTAGTTTATTCAAGAGACCGGACTTGTACATAATTCCCCGCACTCAATATTTAACATCAGATTATGAAACTCGTACACAAGAAACTAAAGTCCATAATAATTCCAATAAAAATTGTCCCACGTCATTTGGATTTTGTCTGAAGAAGTTATGATTGTTTTACCTGAAACACCTATTTATTGACTAGCTTCAGGATTGGTCACAAACTCTATCTTCCACATAATGTATCTCCATAATTATAGCGAATCAAGAGATGAAATTTTTACCAAAGGTACCTTGATATATCTTCTTAATACCATAGCATTTTCACTATCTGAATCGTTCTAGAAAAAAAATTATAGAAAAAGTGGTAAGATGACCTGAAAATAACATACCTTAGAACACATCACCAAAAGACTTCATCCTACCTTGAAATCTGGCTTTCTTTCAATCTAATTTCCTTTGAAATTCGACTTGTGTATCAAATGAATGTATATTTATATTTATTTATACCATTTATGTCACTTCCTTTTAACATTAGGGTCGACCTGATAATTTATTATTTTGTAATTCTTTTCTTTAATTATATTTAGGGCCTACATGTACTTCCTTCTTCAATTCACTTTGTCATCTTCAAAAATTCATTTCACCTCAACCATGAGGATCCACATGACGTTCCACATACCATCGAAAACAACATGATGTATACTATCCATCCACGGGTCTTGTATCTACATGTGCATTTTCAATCATGTCCAAATACCTTCACCAATCTTGCAGTCCAAAACCCATGACTAGGGTTGGCATCAATGACAACAGCCAATCTTCCAACAACATTTGCATAGATCTCCCTCGTGATTTACTCTTACTTCAACCAAAAATCGACTGGTGTTTATGTGTGCCCTTTGGGTGACTTCCTACCATTCCTTTCTCCTTTGCGTGGTTAGGTAAACGTACAGGAAATGACCACATGAATTTCCCTCATCTCTACATTTTTGGTATTCATTAAACCCTCAGTGTTTTCTTCCCTTGTTCACATAATTGTTTGGGCCTTACATTGCCCAACCCTGTAAAAATTATGGTTTGTCAGTTGGGTAAGTGCATGTAAATTTTTTCAACTATGTAATGGTGGTATTAACCATGTTGTCTCTAGAATACAACCCATACTTTTTTGAGCGTTTATGTTATCTTTTTTTTTAATTTCTAAATTTTTATTTCGAAATATTTAATTGATGGGATCGAATTTGGGTCCCTAGTTAAATTATTGAAAGGCATAAATTAAATTTGTGAGAGATTTATCAATTATGGAATTGATATTTGTTAACTTACTTACTAGTGTATTATAATTACTTTTACTACCCTGTAGGGTCTTACAAGAGAATTTCCACTCGATTGTTTAGATTTTAAGTTTTATTTGATAAATTTATGGAAAACAAAATTGGGGAATTAGGTTGCCAAATCCTATAGAATATTATGAAACTGTACTTAGTATCACTTCCATAATTTTCAACTATGTGGTAGTGGATTTCCGTTGCTATATTTTAGAAAACCATTTCAGAAAATGATTGAGCGATTTTGTTATGTTTATTTTTTCTGAATTTTAAATTTAAAGTATTACAATTCAAGAATGAGTAGTCGGGATATAACTATAGCTTGACCTCCCAAGTGTCCTTGCCATCATTTACTAGCCCTTACTTAAGGTTTAACTATTTCCAAATTTGATTAGCTGCCTAAAATTTTAAAATTCAAATTTCCCAGAAATTCAGTTCCTCTTGGAGTGTCAGATTAAGTGTCAGATAGAGTGTCAGAATAAGTATCGAATGGAGGTATGGAATGAATTTTGGAATTACTGCACAATGGATCTGGGGCTGGGATAGATCCCAATACTCCTTCTTGTTTCCTTACCCTGGTTTTGTTTTTTATCCTCTAAATATTACCATTAACGGTCAATTAAGTTTGTCTTCCTAATTTTCAAACCGATTTATGAGTTTTCATGTGAGTGATTTATTTATGGTTTATACAAGACTTTCTATTTCTTATATCACTGTTGGGAATTTGATGTATGTGATTCACCTTTGGAAAATCCCTTTTTGCTTGTTGGAACTTCCTAAAACCTTTTTAACTTCTACAACAGGGATGATTTTAGGGGCTAAAATTCTCTCATGGGCTATTTTTTCATGGTTTTTCCAAAAACGAGATTCACTATTTTAAAAATTGTTCTCCCAAATTCTATAGGATAAAATTATTTAACCTTAAAAATTGAAAAAAAATAATAAAAACTATATAAAATCCTTAGAAATGTGAATATTTTTACAAAAATATTGCCATTTGTTTATAGTTGGCATATGAAGGATTAATAAGATTCGCCAAGGTTTCTACACTTAAAAATAAATTTCCACCCTTAGGAACCTCATTGTATGTTCATCATAGTCACTTTGTTGGTTTACCTTGAGGTCAGTTTGTTAGGCTCGAACACTTGGAATGATGTTCCCTTACCTTTAACCTCTACCATTTCAGCTGCAACTCTACCCACAACGATGTATTGCTTCCTATTTTCTGTTTTGAAATTTTGTTATTAGAAATTTCTCTGTAACAGGGTCTGAATGGAGTACCAGATGAAGGTCCAGATGGAGGACTAGATGAAGGTCTGGATTAAGGTTCATATTGGAAACTAAATCATTTTTCGCACAGGTTTAGGGATTGGATTAAACTCCAAAACTCTTCCTTGGATTCTTAACTTTGATTGTAGATTAACATCTAATTATCTGTTAATTTTTACAACTGATTGGCCATATTTAATTCCTTTAATGAAATTGAGAAAAGTAAATGCACTGTTATTGATGTAAGAATAGGTTATGATCTTCCTTAAATTTCTTTAATGGATATGTAAGATGTCTAATTATTATTTATTACTTATGTTGTGTAACATCCCTCTCTCAGTGAACTTATTCTTTGAGGACACTTTCTCACAAGTGATCTGGATTATTATGCTATTAAAACTTTTGATTTTGATTATGAGGTTTTATGGGTAGATGACATGTTATTTTACTACATTGACATAGACAAGTGTTATTGACTCAGTTTTACTGAGTGTGCAGGGTTTTCGACCTTGAGGATGCAGAGGCATCGATGGAACCCCTTGGACTTTGGATCTAGTCAGGGAGTGTGCCATTAGGGTTTGATTGTTTTACTGTGATATTAGTGCATCCAACTAGATGATATGATATGGATATGTTATGACATGATTTGTTGATGATGCAGGCTGACGATAGCTTGCCGACCAGACTCACATATGGAGTAAAGGGGTCACACACGACTACCAGAGATGTTGAGGTAGAGGTGTGGACAACAACCCTGCCACAGCCTACTAGCACTTCTGTCGTGGCTCGAACTGTAGGTCAACGATTACCTAGTTCGAGAGGACCCTAGATGTTGTGAGGGAAGACTGCAACAGTCACTCACAATAATTCTAAGGGGCGCACAATAAGGTGTGGGCCTTATTCCTTAGAAGCCCTTAGTCTCCCACAAGTTCACCTGGCGGAGTGTTGACTCCAGGGGTTATTGATGTCTACCAAATCAGTCAAGAGGCGAGTGGCACCCTTGGACCCTGTAGTGCGTCCTGAAGGGAACACCACACAAAGGAAACATATTAAGAGGTGAGTGGCACCCTTGGAGCACGAAATGCATCCTGAAGGGCATGTCGCACAAAGGAACAAATGAGGCGAGTGGCACCCTTGGAGCACCTAGTGAGTCCTGAAGGGCACGTCGCGTTGTTGATGATAGAGGAATGAACCTAGATGGCCTTAGGACGAATAATATGTTAAGTAATTTTAAAACAATTTCCCTAATTAAATGTCACCCAGTACAAAATCTAAGTTCTAAGTCTAAAATTACGCTAGGGGTAAAATTTTGTTTACCTTTAAAAAAAATAAAATAATAATAAATAAATAAATAGATAGAATAAAATAAAATAATAATAATTAAAATAAAAACAACTTAAGTAATAATTATGATCTTCATAAAATTTTGTAACATGAAGGGAGTAAGAAATTAATTTATTCATAAGAAATAAAATCTGTGGATATAAAATGTAAAGAGGGAATTAATTATTTTATCTTTTGATAATTTAAAATATACTAAATTAATGATAAAAGGGAAAAGGGGTTAAATTCCGCATCTACCTTTTTGAGTTCTAAGTAAAAGGGGAAAGAGGGAAAATAAAAAAAATAGGAAACTAGGGAAAAGGAGGTAACATAAAAAGGGAAAAGGGGGAACTTAAGGGAAAACGTGGGAAGTCAACTTAGTAAAGAATCTACATTTAAGAGCTTTCTAATTTTAAACTGAATTAGCAATTTCATAATAGGGAAAGCCTTTAAAACCTGTAAGGGAATTTAGGGACACCTAGGAGTGATTCTAAGAGTAACTCTAGGTGGGTGAGGGAAATAAGATAGCTAATTAATTAATTAAATTAAATATTGGAGGAATGTAGGGGATGGGTGACACTTGTAGGGAGAAGAATTTTTAGGAATTTATTTAAAAAACTTTAATTAAATGATATTTTAGAAAAGAAAACTAGATCAAAACTCTATATAATGAAGGAGGAAGAAGGATGAAGGGGGATCTTTTGTTTGCGTAAGGTTACACTACATAAATAACGACTTGACTTATTTACTTGTGGGAGTTGGGTTTCCCATCTTAGAGAGGAGTGCTAACTCAGCCTTGCGAGGTGAGCTGGGAGCTAGACGAAACCTCTAGATAGTGTGTGTGGCCCCTTTATGGCTCGGGGGGATAAGGGAGAAGAAGAGTACCCCTAGAATTGGCTGGGAGGTACCCGTGAAGTCTCAACGGTCAACGAGCAGAAGTTGCACAGAGCGCGCGGACGACACTCGGAGTGGGTGAACAAGAAACGATACACTTTCTTCGTTTTATTGGTAGATTGTTGTAGGATTTATGATTTGGATCTGCATGTGCACTAGGTAGGTAAATTGGTTGTCTAGTTTCTTGACTAAAATTTTTATAGCCTAGTTGATTGATTGGTTGATTGATTTCCCATGACCTTTATCTTCTTGCATGTCATGACTGGCTGATGTGTTGAATGTGACCTTGAGGTTGTTTATCCTTTGTCCCTATCTCACCAGTCCTCGCCTGAGCAGTCGGCCAGGAGCCTGATCTACGGTCGTCGCCTTAGCGTTAAAATACCTATGGATCTCAACACTCTGCTTTTATGTGCGAGGATGATGAAGCGAAGGACAAACCTATCAGTCGCGTACCCCTATTGATGGATCCTAGTTTAGTTATTGTCTTGTGCCTTGCTGCGATTGATTACCTCTGTGATTGTTTAACCCTTCCCTCAGTGAACCGTTTATGATCCTCTGTGTTGATGCATTTCCTGGCGAAGTAAATCTGTGTTTTAATACCTTTCTTTGCAAATTATCTTCGCGTTTTTAATATTGATATGAGAATGAATTTGTGATTTTAGTGGCAGCGAACTATACCTGGTAGGCTTGCGTTTCAATATTGGAATGACATTGATTTTATGCTTTATGGCAACAAACATATACTCTGTATGCTTGCATTTTAATATTGGAATGACAGTGATTTTATGCTTTATGGCAGTAAAACTATACCATGTATGCTTGCATTTTTAATATTGGAATGAGAATGAATTTACGCTTTTAATGGAAGGAAATTTAAACCTTGAATGCCTGCATTTTTCTTTTCTTGATGAACAATGAATCTACTTATGTCTACGAATAGGTTCATGACTACGTTTTTGTGAATGATCGACAATGTTTTCATGTTAAGTGCAGGATAGAATATGACAGCGTTGGTAGGACTTTTCCATAGCTTTCATTTTGTTTTCTAGGTGTCTCACCCATTATCCAACTCGGTTGTTCTTGGCGTTTTAGGGAGACAATTTTTCTTATTACCCAACCACTTATTTATTTACCGTGGGGTTTCACGGATTTTTATGACCTCATTAATATTTTTTACCTGCACTTTTATGAGTGTGTCTGCGTTGGATTAAGGAAGTATGTGTTCTCTTTATTAACCAGGCAACGATTTTACACTTAGTATATGACAACGATTTTGGTGTTTTCCATGGTGGTGATGTAAGAATATTACCTGGACAATGATTTCCTTGACAACCTATCCTGTGAAGTGCTAAAATAATTTTTGTGTCAGCGATTTTAGTGTTACTGTTTTTACCCTAATACCTGTTATGTCTGCGTTTACCAGAATATTTTCTACGTTGGCATTTACGCCGATGCCTGACAACAAATTATTAATATACATATTTATGTTTGGGAAAACCTTGTTTTATATATAATCGTTATCCATAATATATTCTGTATCTATTAGTATGTGTTGTTTTATTGAAATAATAGGTTCTAATCAAAAGGATAAAGTATGTACCCTTGTTACTTGAATAGTTAAATCCTTATACAAAKGAATCACTTGTCCCATAAATTAAAAAGGGAAAAATATCCTATATTTTAATCATCATAAGTAATGACAACATTTTTGTTATACCTGGGAATGACAACGACTTGAATGTTAGAGAGGGAATTGGATAAGTAGTAATTATGTGTATTCGATTCTATGGCATCAACCTATATTATAAGGACAACGAGTTTAAATATTGTATGGACATCCTTACGCCATCAATACAATATTTAAAGGACAGTGATGATAATCGCCAACGATTGGGTGTTGTCTTTGATTAACTTTAGACACAGTAATAGTTATGAATATTCATCTAGATTGTTGTCATCTCAACAATTTACCTTAAATACTTTATTGACATCGACTTATTTGTGAGATAATTACCAGGAATTGTGTTGAGCATAGATGAGCAAAGTTTTTTTTTAAACGTTAGACAACCCCATCATATTTTATAGACAACCAATTAATGTTAGACAGTGAATTGCTTTGACCTTAAAAAAAATATTCGGTATAATGATGGTGCTCACCTTTTGAGAAGGGGCGAATGTTACTTTCCTTGTTAATTAGGTTTAAGAGATGGTTTCCACTTTAATTAAAAGATTGTAGTCGCCTTCATTGTAATTATTTATAACTAAGGGGATTCACCTTTAGTGTTATTTATATGCGTAATTGATGGCATGGTTATTGTGTTGTAGTCCAACCCAATTGATGATGAGCCTTAAGTTGTAAGCTAAATTAATTTTACCACGTGGCTTATGGTTGTATTCCCATTAATTGCACCTTCAACGCTTGTGTTGGGGCATTCCCCCTTGTCACTTGTGGAATGGTATGTTACCCTCCTTAAAATAATGCATCACTTAGGTGGGGAGCAACCTTGGTTACCTCGTACGATGAGGCTAGTTAGTGATTAAAGTCGTTGTGCCACTAAGGAGGGATATGAAAATGTCCCCAAAATTTTGCAGTATCAAGAGTGATAGTAATAGATTGAATGCGCGCACCGAGTTAAATGAATGATGCCCTTTTCCCACGCTTAAAGTAATGATTGCCAAATCGTGGCTTAGATTTTCTAGCACAGTCCATGTTGATGATGAGATATATTAGAAGTTAAGGTTCTTGCACACAAAATTTAACTTAAGTGATGTTAGTCACTAGACACCTCGCGCACAACAGAACCGAGATGTAAGGATTGTATTAGAGGCTTTAGACTACATGCGGGATTTAATTTTTTAAGTTGTGTTTGATTGTGATTCTGTAGATCCTATGCAACAAGTTAAGTGGCGATGCTCTCGCGCCTTAACTCTAGGTGATGATTAATTTGAGGTTGTGTTTTGTTTTCCTTACACATCTTGTGTGTACAGTCGTTCACCTTACGCCTTCACGCATATGGTCATGTGACGGGTTAGCAACCTGGCGTGCAACGTCAGTATACTAACAAGTGAGGAATTAACACTTTTATTGCCCCTTCAATTTTTATCAAGGGACTGCAGTAGACTACAGACAACCTGCGCAATTGGAATGTGAGGTTAGATGTTGATTTCGGTGAATGATTCCTTGGGCACCTTGCTCTCGATGTTTTATTTATCCTAACACATACAAAAAAAGAATTTTGACCTGTTGTACGTAGCTTTATGTCATGAGCGGTGGGGATATTACATATGATATCAGAGCGGGTCCAACCCTGTGAATGTCGATAGCCAAGATTTCCACTACATTAACTCATGAGTATTAACCCATGTGTTAAGTAAAAACCTTAACATGTCCTCGTGGAGATCGCATTAAAGGGCATCCCTGAGGTTCCACAACGTGCATTAGCTAGTACCGTTAGCATCCTCCGAGATCTTGAGAGAGATGAGTTCTAGAGTTGTTATCAGACTAATTGGTAGGTGCGGATACTAACTGATCTCCCTAGATCCACCTGGATCTAGAACAAAACACACCAGAACATGATGCTTTCCTTAAGTTTTAGATATTGAATTTACTAACTAAAGAGGGATGGGTGACATACATTTTAAATGTCACTTCCTCTTTCCATCGCCATTCTAGCTCCATTCCAATGCTCATACAATGATGATCCTGCAAAAGAACGCAACCAACCAAAGTGATAGTAATAGCATAAACTCAATATAAAACTATGTATGTGATCAAGGAATCATTCAATAAAACACAACAAGATTTATACGAAAGAATCATATTACTGTATCATATTAAATGTGAAAGAGAGATTACAACCATGGCCTTGATGTCATAAGGTCCCTTCCAACTGTCCTTCGTTCCCCACACACTTTCACTCCAAGAATTAAAGGCATGAATCGATAATATTCTGATATCTTGAAATGAGGAATGATCTCAAAGCCATCCCAGCCAAGCTGTAATTCCAAACCAGCCAAAGCTAAGAAGCTCGAGAAGCTCTTCTCCATGAGAACTCCTCTCCTTTTATAGTTTGAAGGGATAGGGTGAGGGAGGTTAGGATGATCCACTAAATCATAAAAGCGAGAAAGATCCAAACCATTTGGATTACCCACCTCAACATATAAGTTTCTCCTTCTAGAAGATTTGAGAAAACACTTGTTTTCCCACATGTAGGCACTTCCTTTTTTTTATAAGGGTTTTACACAAAAAAATGCAACTTCTTTCTCAGGAAAAGGATTCTTCTCCTTCTCTCTGGAACTCAGTGCTTGACCCCTCGGAAGAGCGGGATGTTGGTTTACATCATTAATGATCATTGGGATGAAGAAAATAATGTGTAACAAAGATCCCCTACAAAGAGTATGAAGGTAGAACAAAGTGATAGCTGAAATACTTTAATGGGAATGAGGAACAAGGCGATCCGATTGGAAATGCCAGCAAACAAAGGAAATCTGATACAATAATATATCATCAACTGGTAGCCATTCCCATTCTCGAGTACAAATTACTTCAAAGCAAATAATGGGCATGCGAAGATCCCTTGTCCGTAAGACATCATGGCCACCAAACACCTTTGTAGTTCATGCCGTCTGAAGCTCAAATGAACATAGCACCAAAATTACAACATGGATCTGTGTGTTGAAGACTCAAATTTGAAGATAGCCACCGGACATACAATGTGGATCTATGCAATGATACAATATGAATATACTCCAGCACAACAATGGAGAAAATATTTAGGGTCTTTATCTCCACCACTCTATGTATTCACGAATCCTAACCATGTGAACCATGTGCTGAGAGAAGTCGAACATAGTGAAGCTAACCCGATTACCGAAATCATTGAGTGTATCTAGTTAACAGAATGTGAAATCACCATTAATGTCAGCTGACTCTAAGATGCCAATGCGATCGAAATTAATGAATAATGATTTGAAACCGAACACTGGAACGGAATCTCCCGATCAGTCCCAATAAAGAAAACCCATTGTGAAAGAGAAGAAAGGTACATCATTAAGGCGTACAAGTTCGAGGTACCAATTAGTTTCTAGTCTAATTCTTGGATAATGAGTTGAAGTCGTGGGGAAAAGACTAGATCATTGGAGGGCCTTAATGTATCCCATCAATGACATGAAACAAAGTAAGATTTTATGCCAGATCAAAGTAACAGTGATTTAGGACATGACCTAGGATGGTATTTTAATAGAAGGCTTAAAATTTGTAGAAATGAATTAGACTACAATATAGGAGACTTCGGGTTGAACTTCTCTTTAAGACATATTGTGACCGACAATTCTCTGGAAACCATACAGATCAACAGGATCTGAACCAATTTGTACTCTTATAAAAGTATGATGAGAACAAGTGGATTTTCCAACCTAGATGCCAGCGAGTGAAAGGTGTCATGTTCAAAAAGCGACTCTTCCATCGAGTGAAAGGGTGTCATGTTCAAAAACGACTCTTCCATCTAATACAGGTTTAGACACAATTCTTTCCCAATTTTCCCCTACCATCTCTGGTGAGTACCTCTTTATTTTTACGCAAGCTTGAGGAGGATAACATATTCTTGTAATGTAAGCTCATCCTTTGGATGAGTCCCTTAGAGTATGTTTAACGAACCCTAGGAAGGAGTGGTTCGGTCCCATTGCAGGTCTTTCGATGTTTATTTAACAAGTCCAAAGAAATAAAACTCATGGGTTTTTCATGTTTAGAGAGTTTGAAAAACACTTAAATAAAACTCAGGTCCCATATGGGCCTTTCAATGTTTGTTTTATGAGTCCAAAGAAAGAAAACTCATGGGTTTTTCATGTTTAGAGAGTCTGAAAAGCACTTAAAGAAAACTCTCTGAGTTCCTTTTTCGTAAAGTAGTCTGATGAGACCGAAAAAGAGATAAACTATCGCTCAACAGACGTTTTCTTCAAATACTTTAACAAGCGTGAAAAGAACAAGATCGCTCGGCAATCTTTTCATGTTTAGAGAGTCTGAAAAGAGCTTAAAGAGGACTCCAGGGGGGTCCTTTTTCGTATAACCTTTACGAGTCCAAAAAAGTGATAAAAGTGTACTCGGTTACATTCTCATTGATTTATGAGCACGAGAAAGAACAAAGACTAAGCTCGGTAACTTATTCTCATGTATTTACGGGTATGAGAAAGAACAAAGACTAAGCTTGGGATTGTTTTCATTTTTACGCAAGCTTTAAAACAAAAAAAAACTATGCTTGGGATAGATTTTATTTTTACACAAGCTTAAAAACTAAACAAAACTATGCTTGGGATAGATTTTATTTTTACACAAGCTTAAAAACTAAACAAAACTATGCTTGGGATAGATTTTATTTTTACACAAGCTTAAAAACTAAACAAAACTATGCTTGGACCTAGTTTCATTTTTACGCAAGATTGAACCAGAGGAAACTATGCTTGAGGTAAGTGGTTTCATTTTTACACAAGCTTGAACCATGGAAAACTATGCCTCATTGATTTACGAGCACTAGAAAGAACAAAGACTAATCTCAGTAACTTATTCTCATGTATTTACGAGCATGAGAAATAACAAAAACTAAGCTCAGGATTGTTTTCATTTTTACGCAAGCTTTAAAACAAAACAAAACTATGCTTGGGATAGATTTTATTTTTACACAAGCTTAAAAATTAAACAAAACTATGCTTGGGATAGATTTTATTTTTACACAAGCTTAAAAACTAAGCAAAACTATGCTTGGACCTAGTTTCATTTTTACGCAATCTTGAACCAGAGGAAACTATTCTTGAGGTAAGTGGTTTCATTTTTACACAAGCTTGAACCATGGAAAACTATGCTTGGACTTCCCAACACATAACACATGGATGGTTGGTACTTAGCCCCCAACTTAAGAAACTAGCGGCTCAACTTCAGCATGAAGTCCAGTGGCTGAGGAAAATGCCCCCCAAGCTTCGTTTCATCCAATGACAAAGGCGAAGGAAATGAAGCTTCAAATATTAGACGAAGGACTTGACTCAAATAGAGAGGGGGAAAACTATTTCATTTTTTAACGAGCTTGACATAGAAACCAGAACTATGCTCGTAACCTCTGTTTCATTTTTTAACGAGGTTTCCATAGAGACAAAACACTATCCTCAAGTGGTTTCATTTTTTAACGAGCTTGAAATTAGAAAACTATGCTCAAGCCTGGTTTCATCTTTTAACGAGCTTGAAATCAGAAAATCATGCTCAAAGACCTTTGTTTCATTTTTTAACGAGGTTGCCTCAGAGACGCAAAAACTATCCTCAGAGTCTCTGTTTCATTTTTTAACGAGGTTTCCGTAGAGACGCAAAACTATCCTCGGAGTCTATGTTTCATTTTTTAACGAGGTTGCCGCAGAGATGCAAAACTATCCTCAGAAGTGGTTTTCTCATTGATCATGGATTCCAAGAGGACAATGCTCCAGAATGGCACCATGTCAAGGGACAAAACTCAGTCATGGCTTCCAAGAGGTCTTCACTAGAAGGAAGAAACACACTCTGGAAGGACATCATGTCGAGGGTTGCGACAGGAGTAAAGAGATCAAACTCTAACAACCCTATCGATGAAATCACCATGTCAACTACTGGATCTAAGTCATCAGAAGTTGAATCCATGGGAGACAATGCCACATAATTGACCTATGGCGGGGGAAATACCATCTGCATATAAGAACCATTCAGGGAGGAAATCCAGGCGGGGTCAATGAATGCAAGTTGATCAACAGTCACAACTCGTCCATTGTGAGGGAAAGATATCACATGAAAAAGAGTAGAGACAATAGATTTCATGGCATAGACATAATCTCTCCCAAGGAGTAAATCAAAATCCAAGGGGTCTTGGACTACCATGACATCAATAAAGATAGTTTTCCTTCCCAGAGTCACAGGAAACTGAGGAAGGGTCCATAAAGGTTGACTAGTTCTTCTGTTAAAAGCTAACAGATTCTACGTAACCGACACAAGTGGAGGACAACCCAAAGCTTGCCAAGCAATAGAGGACAAAATACTAACAGACGAACCTTCATCTATAGAGGACAAGTCCTCTCCTTTTATAAGTTGAAGAGGATAAGGTGAGGAGGTTAGGATGATCCCACTAAATCATGAAAGCGAGTAAGATCCAAACCATTCGGATGCCACCTCACCATAGAAGTTTCTCCTTCTAGAAGATTCGAGAAAACACT
>SNQJ01S0029614.1:61858-73321 GCA_010110895.2 Picea sitchensis | reverse complement strand
TTTGAGTACAATAGATTACGCGGAGTTCGTAAATGAGGGTTGTTGTTCATTTGATTAATGTTGAACTTGGGTTTCGTGGTCGGAGTCCTTTTGTCACGCGCCTTCCGTGAGGGACGTATTTGTTCTTCTTGTTTATGTTGTACACTATAGTATTCCGTTGGTTGCTTGGTCAGTTGTGTCGCGAGGGATATAGACACCTCTTGTAGATTAGTATATATGTCTGTGTGTATTTCCGGTGGAAGGAACCCAATGTCGTATCAAGAGTCTCGGGCTGTTTAAAGGAACAGTTTCCACTATTGCGGCTCCCTACAAGATTTATTAGTTTCTACCTAAGCAGTCGGCCAGGAGCCTGTTTAATCTTCCTTCGAGAAGACATAAGACTAAAAGCCCTGCTTTTCTATGCAGAAATAGTAAACTCTACTATTGGATTCTTCCATCTGTGACTGTACTGTACTTAACACCTGGTCTCGTTTCTTCTTACAACTGCTAGTTGTATGCCTTCTGTCTAGGGACGTTTATTGTTGTTGTCACTGTGATATGTCGGGGTCGTCTTGTTGTGTTTGTCTTGCTTGCGTCTTGTCCTAGGTTGGGTTACTAGTTTCTGCCTGAGCAGTCGGCCAGGAGCTTGTCTAATCTTCTTTCGAGAAGACATAAGACTAAACGCCCTGCTTTCCTATACAAAAATAGTAACCCTAACACCATGGATTCTTCCCTCTGTGTTCTTACTGTGCACCCCCAGTATGTATTAATGTTTGTGTTGTGCGCCTTATGCCTATGGTCGTATGTTGTTGTAGTTACTCATTGTGTGCCTTCAGTCTTCTTGTGTTGAACATTGTGGTTGCGTCTTGATGGCTGTCGGGTGGCGACGTAGAGTGTAGTGTGTTTGTTACTTCTACACACGCGCACACACCTTAAACAAAAAAAAAAATTGCACCTGTTCTCAGAGTTGTTGTCGTAACGAGGAGGACGTTACATGTACGTCACGATCCTAAGATCTTATGATGTCGTGATTGGTATGCACTGGTTGGAATCACATTAGGTGATACTCACCTGTAAGACAAAGAGGTTGAGATTAGTCATTGATGAGGGACAGAGACATGTGATTGTAGGATGGAACCAGGGAATTTCCCCGAGGTTCATCTCTTCCTTGCAGCTACGGAAGAGCATGCACAAGAGGTGCAATATTTACGTGATCCTTGCGTTAAACGAGAAGGGATTAGAGGAAGGTTTAGAACCCCTTTCGGTAGTGAGTGAGTTTGCGGATGTATTCCTATAGGAGTTACCTAGGATGCCACTGGAGAGGGAATTGTATTTTGCCATAGACCTAAAACTGGGGACTGAACCGATAACAAGAATGTCTTATCGGATGTCGACCTCAGAGTTACAAGAGTTGAAAATGCAACTGAAGGAGTTGCTAGACTTGGCACTGATACGTCCTTGTGTGTCATCATGGGGTGCACTTGTTATTTTCATACGAAAGAAGGATGGGTCGTGGAGGCTCTGCATTGACTACCATCAATTGAACAAGGCCACGATCAAGAATCAATATCTGTTGTCGAGAATTGATGATCTGTTCAATCAAATGAAGGGCGTGACGGTGTTCTCCAAGATCGATTTGCGATAAGGGTATCACCAACTATGGATCAAGGAGGATGATGTCCCTAAGACCGCCTTTAAGATGAGGTTTGGGCATTACGAGTTTACTGTGTTACCATTTGAACTGAAAAATGCCCCAGGGGTATTTATGAGTTTGATGAACGGGGTGTTCCGCGAGTACTTGGACAAGTTCATCCAAGTTCTCATTGACGATATTTTGATTTACTCTCGGATGACGGAGGAGCTTGAAGAGCACTTGTTCTTGGTACTATAGTATTTGGGAGAGCACAAATTGTATGGGAAGTTGTCCAAATGCCCATTTTAACAATCGAAGATTCACTACTTAGGGCATGTCATCTCTGACGAAGGCATCGTCATGGATCTAGCCAAGGTCGAGGCTATTATGGAATGGCATGTGCCGACAAATGTACCGGAGGTGCGTAGCTTCATGGGTTTAGCAGGATACTATCGATGGTTCGTGAGGGATTTTCGAAGATAGAAAATCTGATCAAGGAATTACATAAGAAAAACAAGAAGTTTTTTTGGACCGAGAATGCGCAGAAGCATTTCGAAGGCTTAAGGAGTTGTTAACAACACCGCCAATACTAAAGGGTCCCTGACGTGGACGCGGACCTCTTGGTATGCACTAATGCATCCAAGGAAGTCTTAGGTAGAGCCTTGATGCAATATGGATGAGTGATCGCTTACATTTTGAGGAAACTGAGAAGGCATGAGGAAAACTATGCGACACATGATTTGGAGTTGTTAGCCATCATATATGCCTTGAAGGTTTGGAGACACTACCTTGTTGGACTAAAATTTGAACTAAATACTAACCATTGTGGACTACAACACATATTTACGCAAATCTACCTGAACGCGTGACAACGACGTTTGTCAGAATTGCTTATCAAGTATGACTTGAGACTACTTACATAAAAGGAATAGTGAACTGAGTGGCGGATGCATTGAGACGGAAACCACACATCTTTTTGGTGCTGCCTCTTTAGATGAATATGTTTGAAAATATTCTAACTTTACAATGTAATGATTACTGGTATAAAGAGGTCGAGGGTTTTATCGAACAAAATACAATGATGGTACCACGATTTGAAGGATATCCAGTTGATAGCGATGTTTTTTTTTTTAGGTTTAAAAAAATGGGATCTACGTATCGTCGAACGATGAGTTCAGGATGTTGATCCTGAGCAGGCTCATAGAGTAGTTTACATGGATCACCCGGGAGTCACGAAAATGAGGGTAGACCTTAAACCCTTATTCTTCTGGAAGGGAATAAAGGAAGACATAGTCAACTATGTGGTCAGATGTCTAGAATGTCAGCATGTAAAGGCTGAACATAGACACCCAGCAGGATTACTACAACCGCATGTGATTCCGAAATTGAAATGGGAGGTTATTTCGATGGATTTTATTGTTGGATTTCCACTGACAGCAAGGAGACATGACTCGATTTTTGTATCAGTAGACACTTTGATGAAGAGTGCTCACTTTATTCCTGTGCGTACGATGTATCAGGAAGCTGACATAGCTAGAGTTTTCGTCAGTGAGATTGTGAGGTTGCATGGCATACCTAAGAGGATTATATACGATCGAGGATTGGTGTTTACTGGATGATTTTAGACGATTTTACAAGAGGAATTGGGAACCCAACTTAACTTTAGTACTGCATATCACCCAGAGACTGACGGGCAGACCGAACAAATGAACCAGACCTTGGAGGACATGTTGCGCATGTACTTGATGGACCAACAAAAGCGTTGGGAAGAGTTCTTGCCATTGGTGGAGTTTTCTTACAACGACAATTACCAGAGCACCATTAAGATGGTTCCTTTCAAGTTTCCTTACGGGCGATCGTGTCAGACGCCTTTGATTTAGGATCGTCTTGCAGATAGGGTCCAGGTGGGACCGGAAGTGATCCAAGAATTCGAAGATTAAATGAAAACTTTAAGACAAAGGATAATGGAAGCACAGGATGGGCAGAAGAGTTACGATGATGCGTGTCATGACGACCGTAATTAGATTGCGGCGATCAAGTCTTTTTGTGGCTGAAACCGCATAAGAGTTCGATATAGTTTGGAAAAAATGGGGGCTAAACTATATCCTAGGTTCGTGGGATTCTACAGAATTTTGGAACAGAGAGGCATGAGGCCTGATGATTAGCCTTGCCTAATTCTTGAGGCATATGCATGATTTATTTCACATCTATGTTTAAGACTTTATGATTAGTGATCCGTCACGTGATTTTTCTTGAGCACCTTGCGGGTGTCGAATGAGGGTGCGCTCACGACTGAGCCGATCAACATCTTGGATCATCGTGTTCGAAAACTATGGTGTCGAATGATAGAGCAGGTCAAGGTCCAGTGGGAYAATTATAGTCCGCACTTGGTGACCTGGGAGGACGCATATGATATGCGCCAACAGTTTCCATTTTTGTTTGATAGATAGACATATGATATGGTGATACACATTATTTCAGAATTTATACTGTGAAGCTTCGGGACAAAGTTTAGACCAAGAGGGGGTGTATGTAACATCCCACTTTGGCGCACTTAGCAAACTTATTCTTTGAGGACAATTACTCGCAAGTGATCCAGATTATTATGCTATTAAAACTTTTGATTTTGATTATGAGGCGTTATGGGTAAGTGACATGTTGTTTTACTACATTGACATAGACAGGTGCTATTGACTCGGTTTTACTGAGTGTGCAGGGTTTTTGAGCTTGAGGATGCAGAGGCATCGATGGAACCCCTTGGACTCCAGATTGAGTCAGGGAGTGTGCCATTGGGGTTTGATTGTTTTACTATGATATTAGTGCATTTAACTAGATGATATCATATGGATATGTTCTGACATGATTTGTTGATGATGTAGGCTGATGATGGCTTGCCGAACAGAATCACATATGGAGTAAAGGGGTCACACACGACTACCATAGATGTTGAGGGAGAGGTGTGGACAACAGCCCTGCCACAACCTACTAGCACTCTTGTCGTCTCTTGAACTATAGGTCAATGAATACCTAGTTCGAGAGGACCCACGATGCCGTGAGGGAAGACTAGGAAAGTCACTCATGATGATTCTAAGGGGCACGCAATAAGGCAGGGGCCTTATTCCTTAGAATCCCTTAGTCTCCCACAAGTTCACCTAGTGGAGTGTTAACTCCATGGGTTATTGATGTCTACTAAATCATTCAAGAGGAAAGTGACACCCTTGGACCCCGTAGTGTGTCCTGAAGGGAACGTCGCACAAAGGAAACATATTAAGAGGTGAGCAGCACCCTTGGAGAATGTAGTGTGTCCTAAAGGGAACATCGCGAAAAGGAACAGATGAGGCGAGTGGCACCCTTGGAGCACCTAGTGCATCCTGAAGGGAACGTCGTGTTGTTGTTGATAGAGGAATAAACCTAGATGGCCTTAGGATGAATAATATGTTAAGTAATTTAAAAAAACATTTCCTAATTAAATGTCGCCCATTACATAATCTAAGTTCTAAGTCTAAAATTACGCTAGGGGTAAAATTTTGTCTACCTTTAAATAATAATAATAATAATAATAATAAATAAATAAATAGAGAAAATAAAATAAAATAATAATAATTAAAATAAAAACCACTTAAGGAATAATTATGATCTTCATAAAATTTTGTAACATGAAGGGAGTAAGAAATTAATTTATTCATAAGAAATAAAATTTGTGGATATAAAATGTAAAGAGGGAATTAATTATTTTATATTTTGATAATTTAAAATATACTAAATTAATGATAAAAGGGAAAAGGGGTTAAATTCCACACCTTCCTTTTTGAGTTCTAAGTAAAAGGGGAAAGAGGAAAAATAAAAAAATAGGAAACTGGGGAAAAGGAGGTAACGTAAAAAGGGAAAAAGGGGAACTTAAGGGGAAAAGTTGGAAGTCAACTTAGTAAAGAATCTACATTTAAGAGCTTTCTAATTTTAAACTGAATTAGCAATTTCATAATAGGGAAAGCCTTTAAAAACTGTAAGGGAATTTAGGGAAACCTAGGAGTGATTCTAGGAGTAACTCTAGGTGGGTGAGGGAAATAAGATAGTTAATTAATTAAATAAATTAAATAATGGAGGAATGTAGGGGATGGGTAACACTTGTATAGAGAAGAATTTTTAGGAATTTATTTTAAAAACTTTAATTAAATGAGATTTTAGGAAATAAAGGAAGATCGAAACTCTATATAATGAAGGAGGAAGAAGGATGAAGGGGAATCTTCTTTTTGCTTACGCTGCAGAAATAACGACTTGACTGATTTACTTGTGGGAGTTGGGATTCCCAGCTCGGAGAGGAGTGGTAGCTTGGCCTTGTGAGGCGAGATGGGAGCTAGACAAAAGCTATGGATAGTGTGTGTGCCCCCTTTGTGGCTTGGGGGGCTAAGGGGGAAGAAGAGTACCCGTAGCATTGGTTGGGAGGTACCGATGAAGTCTCGACGGTCGACGAGTGGGAGTTGCATGGAGCGCGTGGACGACACTCAGAGCGGGCGAACATGCAATGGTACTCTTTGTTCATTTGATTGGTAGATTGTTGTAGGATTTATGATTTCGATCTGCATGTGCACACGGTAGGTAAACTGGTTGTCTAGTTTCTTGACTAAAATTTTTATAGTGTAGCTGACTGATTTCCCATGACCTTCGTCTTCCCACATGTCATGATCGCTCGGTGTGTTGAATGTGACCTTGAGGTTTTTTAGCCTTCATCCCTAGCTCACCAGTCCTCACTTGAGGATTCGGCCAACAGCCTGATCTACGGTCGTCGCCTTAGAGTTAAAAGACCTATGGATCTCAATGCCTTGATTTTCTGTGCGACGATGATGAAGTTTCTGTGCGACGATGATGAAGCGAAGGATGAACCTAGCAGTCGCCTATCCCTATTGATTTCTCATCATTGAGTGATTGTCTTGTGCCTTGTTGTGATTGATTACCTCCGTGATTGTTTAACCCTTCCCTCAGTGAACCGTTTAAGATCCTCTACGTTGATGTATTTCCTAGCGAAGTAAATCTGTGTTTTAATACCTTTCTTGGAAAATTATGTTCGTGTTTTTAATATTGATATGATAGTGAATTTGTGCTTTTAGTGGCAACGAACTATACCTGGTAGGATTGCATTTCAATATTGGAATGACAATGATTTTATGCTTTATGACAGCAAAACTATACCGTGTATGCTTGCATTTTAATATTGGAATGACAGTGATTTTATGCTTTATGGAAGCAAAACTATACCATGTATTCTTGCGTTTTTAATATTGGAATGAGAATGAATTTACGCTTTTAATGGAAACAAATTTAAACCTTGAATGCCTGCGTTTTTATTTTCTTGATGAACAATGAATCTACTTAAGTATACGAACAGGTTCATGACTATGTTTTTGTGAATGATCGACAACTTTTTCGTGTTAAGTGTAGGATAGAATCTGACAGCGTTGGTCGGACTTTTCCATATCTTTCATTTTGTTTTCTGGGTGTCTCACCCATTATCCAACTCGGTTTTTCTTGATGTTTTAGCGCGACAATTTTTTTTATTACCTGACCACTTCTTTATTTACCCTGGGGTTTCACAGATTTTTATGATCTCATTAATATTTTTTACCTGCACTTTTATGAGTGTGTCTGTGTTGGATTAAGGAAGTTTGTGTTCTCTTTATTAACTAGGAAGCGATTTTACACTCAGTATATGACAATGATTTTGGGGTTTTCCATGGTGGTGACGTAACGATATTACCTGGACAACGATTCCGTTGACATCCTATCCTGTGAACTGCTAAAATAATTTTTGTGTCAGTGATTTTAGTGTGACTGTCTTTACCCTAATACCTGATATGTCTACATTTACCGGAATATTTGCTACGTCGGTGTTTACTCCTATGCCTGACAACAAATTATTAATATACATATTTATGTTTGGGAAAACCTTGTTTTATATATAATCGTTATCCATAATATATTCTGTATCTATTAGTATGTGTTGTTTTATTGAAATAATAGGTTCTAATCAAAAGGATAAAGTATGTATCGTTTTTACTTGAACAGTTAAATCCTTATACAAACGAATCACTTGTCCCATAAATTAAAAAGGGAAAAATCTCCTGTATTTTAATCATCATAAGTAATGACAACATTTTTCTTATACCTGGGAATGACAACGACTTGAATGTTAGAGAGGGAATTTGATAAGCAGTAATTATGTGTATCCATTTCTATGGCATCAACCTATATTATAAGGACAACAAGTTTAAATATTGTATGGACATCCTTACGCCAACAATACAATATTTAAAGGACAGTGATGATAATCGCCAATGATTGGGTGTTGTCAGTGATTAAATTTAGACACAGTAATAGTTATGAATCTTCAGCTAGATTGTTGTCAGCTCAAAAATTTCACTGAAATACTTTATTAACATCGAATGCTTTGTGAGATAATGTCCAGGAATTGTGTTGAGCATAGATGAGCGAATTGTTTTATAAAACGTTAGACAACGCCATCATATTTTATAGACAACCAATTAATGTTAGACAACGAATTACTTTGACCTTAAAAAAAAAATCAGTACAATGATGGTGCTCACTTTTTAAGAAGGGGCAAATGTCACTTTCCTTGT
This sequence comes from Picea sitchensis, assembly GCA_010110895.2. Lineage (NCBI taxonomy): Eukaryota > Viridiplantae > Streptophyta > Pinopsida > Pinales > Pinaceae > Picea > Picea sitchensis. Next base: position 65,077 of record SNQJ01S0029614.1, on the reverse strand, counting down.
TAATTAGGTTTAAGAGATGGTTTCCACTTTAATTAAAAGATTGTAGTCACCTTCATTGTAATTATTTATAACTAAGGGGATTCAACTTTAGTGTTATTTATATGCGTAATTGATGGCATGCTTATTGTGTTGGAATCCAACCCATTTGATGATGAACCTTAAGTTGTAAGATAAATTAATTTTACCATGTGGCTTATGGTTGTATTTCCCTTAATTGCACCTTCAACGCTTGTGTTGGGGCACTCCCCCTTGTGACCTGTGGAATGGTATGTTACCCTCCTTAAAGGAATGCATCACTTAGGTGGTCACCAACCTTGGTTACCTCATACGATGAGGCTAGTTAGTGATTAAAGACGTTGTGCCACTAAGGAGGGATATGCAAATGCCCCCAAAAGTTTGCAGTACCAAGAGTGATAGTAATAGATTGAATGTGTGCACCGAGTTAAATGAATGACACCCTTTCACCCAAGCTTAAAGTAATGCTAGCCAAATCATGGCTTAGATTTTCTGGCACAGTCCATGTTGATGATGAGATAGATTAGAAGTTAAGGTTCTTGCGCACAAAATTTAACGTAAGTGATTTTAGTCCCTAGACGCCTCGCGTGCAGTGGAACCGAGATGTAAGGATTGTATTAGAGGCTTTAGACTACATGAAGGTGTTAATTTTTTAAGTTGTGTTTGATTGTGATTTCCTAGATCCTGCGCAACAAGTTAAGTGGCGATGCTCTCGCACCTTAACTCTAGGCGATGATTAATTTGAGGTTGTGTTTAGTTTTCCTTACACATCTTGTGTGTACAGTCGTTCACCTTACGCCTTCACTCATATGGTCATGTGACGGGTTAGAAACCTGGCATGCAATGTCAGTATACTAACAAGTGAGGAATTAACACTTTTATTGCGCCTTGAATTTTTATCAAGGGACTGTAGTARACTACAGACTACCTGCACAATTGGAATGTGAGGTTAGATGTTGAGTTCAGTGAATGATTCCTCGGGCACCTTGTTCTCGATGTTTTATTTATCCTAACACACACAAAAAAAAGAATTTTGACCTGTTGTGCGTAGCTTATTGTCATGAGCGGTGGGGATATTACATGTTGATTTTATCGGTTTTATGATTGGGTACATGATGAAGGGTAACATGTTAAATCATTGTGTTGTTTAATCATGTCTAATCTTCATTTATGCTTGGTTTTATATGTAAGGTATAATGATGTCCTTACTTGATGGGTGATGATTGATCTTCTTATGGATCACTTAGACATGAGTTAGATTAGACTCGTTGATTGTATTACGTTTATGATTCACAATTTTTTATATAGCTCTTCCTTGTACGGATTTCACATAACCATTACTTGGAAGACAAATTGAGTAGATTATATTAGACTTGGCACTATGATTAAATATCTTGATATTAATTAATGATTTTCTTTATGAGATGTATTGAGCAATTTATGGGTTATGTTGTGATGTGTCGTTATTAAAATAATTCTTTGGTTATGGGCAATTGGTTATTATGTTAATGCATTGATATATGTATCATTAGTCACTACCATGTTGTGCTAGCTTATGTCATGTAGGTTGTTAGTGTGTTAATAGTGTTCATTAATATATATGATGATGTGCCAATGTCTTCATTATTAATTATAATATATATATATCTTAAGAAAAAAAAATGGTTGTCGTAACAGAGGGTGGAAATATTATAGTGGTTAAGGTTCATTATTAATATATAAAAATATAAACACTATTACCAAAATCAATAAAAAATTAAAAAACAAATTCCGTGTGTAGAAGTTATAGGGAGTTCAGTCCCCATATTTGATGTAATGATTGTAACATGCAATCAACCATTTTATAAAACTAATGTTGAATTAAGAAATACATTTACATTATTTCCATTGAAAATCCAAAAATACAATTACTCAATCATGTTTTTCTTATGTCCCAAGGGGACATCTAAAGGTATACTCAATACAAGGCATTTTTGATGAACCATTGGTGGTGTATGAAAGTTATAGTTTAATAATAACTCATCATGAGGATCAAAACTACATATTACATGCACAATAAAAAATATGGATGCCTTCCTTTTCATAAATAACTCTTTGTCATTGGAGTGTTCCTCAAAGGAACAATTTGCACTAAATAATGAGACCCTACAACTATTTATGAACCTTGCAATGTTCCCATGAGTTCATATACGAGGAGAAGCATAATCGTTCCTTCATATACTACAGATGAAAATGCTATGTTTGTATTTTAAAATATTCAAGTAATCAGAATGACTATACAGGGGACTACAAAATGGCATAAGTGTCATTGATTCTTTAGGAGGAATAAATACATGTGAAAGGATAAACAACCGCATATTTTCAACATCTATTTTAGACTTGGAAATCATATAACTATTACCACAAAAAGATATCTCAGTTACACCATTGGGCACATGCATGGACGACATCCAAATTCGTTAGGAAGATCAGTTGTAATTGGTTTGGTATTTACTTTGTATATGGATAGGAAGAAGGAAGTCATCACCAACTTCCAATAATTGAACAAACTTTGTTGTGTACTTAGACATATTTTCCCTTATCTCAAATAACATTTTTGATCTCTGAGTAGTGATATTTTGGGTAGTATTTTGTAATAGCCAAATTAAATAAACAACATTTAATTTAGAACAGAGCAGTAAAATTTAAGATTTACTTCATTTAGCACATTCACAATCAAATTTTTCATAGTAATAAAATTTAATAACAAAGTAATACAAAAACAATGCATAATTCTTGGTAAATACCTGAACGTGATGCTATTATCCTCTGTTTGTCCACAACTTGCTTCCTTCCCGCTATGGAAAACACTACCCAAAACCGTCCTCCTTGCCAACTAGGTAGCTCCCTAGCCCTAGGATATCAATGGATATCCTGGCCCTCCGTGCCCAAAACCCCCAGCAACTTCGGTGCATTGTATCAATACCACTCATGAATTTTCACTTCTCTCTGCAATACTCCCCACTCCCAAAATCCATGGCCAACTCCCGTAGAATGCCTCCCGTCCAACTCCTTCCCTTCTTTATCCCTCCTTCACCGACTCTCCTCCCCCTCATTAATTTCCTTATCTCCCCCTTATTAATTTCTTATCCCATTCTTTAATGCCTTATCCCCCCTTCATTAATATCTTATCCCTTTCTTTAATGCCTTATCCCCTCCCGCATA
>SNQJ01S0029614.1:21975-59710 GCA_010110895.2 Picea sitchensis | reverse complement strand
CACACACACACACACACACACACACACACACACAAGATGGTTGATAGAAGTTCAAGGGAAACATATTATTGCAGCAAGCATGATGGTAGCTCATCCCAAGAAGAGAGGGAGTAAAGTTCTTTAAGTTTTATTGAAAAATTAATATATAATTTGAAATATTTGTAATTTTAAATAAATGATGTGTATTGGTTAATGCATGTCTTGTAGAGAAAAAACTTGAATAAACTTAATCCAAGTGTCTATTTTCCTTGTTTTTTGAGAAAATAAATATATTTTCAGAGGTTTTTCAACTTTAGGTACACAAAAGTATTTTTTTATTAACAATTTCACTTTATAGTAAAAAAAAAAATTGTCATGTCCCCGAGGTGTAGGACATTTGGTGAGGGGATGTGTTTTTAAGGCACTATGTGATGTTAAAGTCATTGGTTCAAAACTTGCAAGGACAAAAAATCCAACCATGTTAAGGGTTGGTGTGGCTTAGGCCGAGTGCGATCCCTGGGTGATTTTGACATCTTAGATGCCCCTGACTCGTGGTTTCTCAGCCACGATCTAGTCCCACAGGTCACGGATAGACTAGCAAAAAAAAAAAAAATGTCAAGAATTTTGTTAGCTTTCTATTGATTATTAAAAAAAAAAAATTGACATTTGATATGTAAATTTAGCGATTATTTGATAGTATGTTCCTTAAAAATGAAGGAACTAATAATGAGTTATGTTTATTCACATCAATTTACTAATTATTAAACTTTTTTTTATGAAAAATGAAATATGTTGCAAAAAATCAAACAAACTCTATTAAAGTATGACTATAATTTTGAGGACAACAAATAAATGTTATAATTACTACAATTTTTGAATTTGACCAATCTGAAAAATTTGCACATTTTAAACACGTTTTGATTGACACGTGTATCTACCTTAATTTTTATTTAAAATTAAAATATTAAATTGTCCTTTTAAAGAGGACAATGAAAGGTTATGTATTATAAATTTTCCATAACTTTTTGCTGTGTATTATTGCATATATTAATTTTTCATTTTACTGAATCATTATGTTATCTAAATATAATATGGAGACATGTTTTTATAAAATTAACTAAATTAACTAAAACTCAATTAAATTGAATACAAATTGTATCAAATGAAAGTAGATTCAATTTTGAAAATATTGGTACTAGTTCTGAAACTAGATTCATTGTATTTTAAAGAGTATTCTCCTTCCCAAGTTGGAGTAAGATGAAGTGAAAACAAACTTAAATAAAAGGTGCCATAATTACAACTTTTCAGCCAAAAGTTAGATTTAATGAAAAAACTAACTTCAAAATAAATAAACAAAATTAGATTTAAAATTTCCATTATTTTTCAAGGGCACGTTAGATTTTAATTTCGGCTGAATTTTTTTTCGGTGAGAAGCTTTTTCGACAGAAAAAATTCAAGGGTTTGGCCGAAAAATTGCCATCATAAATTTTTGCGACCTGATTCTCACGAAATTGTTACCAAGATTCATGATTTTTTCAATCAATGAGATTGTTCGCAATCTAAATGTAAATAAGCGTAAAATATTTATGGAAATGTTTCAAATAGAGGAAACAGGTTCATCTAAACGTAATGAACATTAAGTTTTGGTTTGAATTTTACTAAAAAGTAAATTCTTAGCACTAATCACTAACAAGTTTTAAACACTTGAATTCATTTTTTTTTAATGTTATGCAATGATTGGTAGCGAGGGAATGGAATCTCGTCATAAGAGCACAAAAATTGTTAATGATGTAAATAATAATGACATCTTGGTCATCATTTCATCTAGAGTGGTGATTGAAGTTAATGAGAGGGGAAAAATGTTTTATATATCTTTGAGGGATATAGTGGAAAGAATGTATAGAAATCATTTCCACTTACAATACAAAAATCAATCCAGTGACTCCAACAATTAGGTTATACATTTTCTGTAAGAATCATTTTTAGATCTAATATGATCAACCTAAAATGGATAACACAACAAACAAATATGCCTGAAGAATAAAAATAATTGATTTGGGATCTTTTCATCAAAGTGACTTATAAAGAATTGTATTAAATGAACATAAATTCAAGTCCACCATAAATAAGAAAAAACTCAATAATGAAGAGACATAACCATCAAATCTGAACAAAACAAATTGATAATGGAGTTCATCCCTAGTGGACTACATCTTCGGGTCCTCCACTCAAATGGGTAGGCCTTTTTACTAACAAAACAAAATAATTTGGAAAAATATATAAGTATACCTCATTGTCAAATTAAGTTGCAGAAACTTTGCTCAGATCAGACAACATCGTTGAATTTGTGGCATCGACTTACCCAAAAATGTTTGTCTCCATGCCTTAATTCGACTCTGGCACTTCCAATCCCTTGATAAATATCATCTTGATTTCCATGCCTACTCCTTGCAATTAATTCTCTATACTATGTCTCAAAATTCATGCCTCACCGTACCATCAAGGCCCTCCTTTCGTTCGTGGGAAAACTCAACATTTAAGTGAAATTTTGGGTGTGTTAGAATATGAAATATGTGTGCTCATTTTATCATTGACAATACCCTTGTCACCCAACCATAGGTCGAAGCCACCCTCTGAGTACCTTAACCTTGACAAAGAATAATTCTGGAAGCAAACCCTAGGATAGATAGCCATACAAAGGGTAGCGCACCTTTCCCCAAGGATACCACATCAACAAGAGCTGATTAGATAGTCGAAACCCTAGCCAAGAGATATTCCAATCCAAAACATAACTACTAGCTACAACAACTCTCCTCCAAACCTGCACACAAGACTGCAACTGCACTGTGCAGAACTGGCTCTCTGCAGCTGCTGAGATGTGTCAAATGAGAGACTAGCACCCTATATTTATAGTGGTTCTGGCAAACTTACTGGGGCCAACTTCTCCTTTTGGGTACTTGTCTTTTCAATATATATTAATTCTTCTGGCCGACTTCTTCTCTTGAAGGCTAATAACCTAATACATATTATCTTCTTAAGACGACAAGACTTCTAGGGTTATTAGCCAACTCATTAGGGTTTCTCTTTCTTCTCAAAGACTTCTATTCTCGTCAGGTTTACATGTGGATGTAAATAGCTCCCGCAGCTACCATAATATCAACAGGGTGGACTAACCAATGGATTTCGTTGGCCCAATGGCTGGGAGATTTTATTGTAAGGCATTGGATAGGGGGAGGTCACAGGATCGAGACCACAGTCCTCCCATTTTAGGTTTATTGTTATATATATATATATATATATATATATAATATGGAGTGGAATCATCACCAAGTTTGGATCGTTTTTTATATTTTTCAGAGTTCTAGTTTGGCCGCTAGATTTGGCAGGCCCCTTTTATTGTTTTTGAAAATTTTATTTTGTGCCCTCATTGGGAATTTTCCCACTGCCACATGGAATCCCATGATTGGGCCATGTGTTATCCAACCATTGGCCCACATAATCCACTTGCACAGTCACCTACCATGTCACCTACCACATCATCCTTCCACGTCACCTACCATGTCTCGTATGGTCTGCCACGTGGTTGTACAAATTGCCACATGGAACTTCCTCATTGGTCCACAGATTGAGCCAAAAATGTAAAAAATGAGTGACACATGGTACCCTCGAGTGCTTCCACATCACTATGATTACATCATGTTGACATCAGCATGACACATGTTTCCTTTTGTTTGTACCATGTACACTATACGAATGTTGGCATCGTATGTACTGATGTTGATGTCAAAAGTACAGATGTTGACTCATCCCTGATGACTGGGATAGTTTGACCAAAACTTTGACCACGAATGTCTTTTGATCCATAACTCCATTTTACGATCCATTTACGTCGTTGGAAATCTTTTGATGGTGCCAATTTCATAGAGTTTTTTGGAATTTAAATTTTTTCCCTTTCTCTCTCTACTGAGGCCATTATTAGCTTCTTGAGTTGATTCTATGAATTATGAGTTGTCCTTAGTCTTCTTTAGATCCTTTTTGGATCACGCCTTCCCACTTAGAGATTTTTGTACCAAAACAATATTTCGTCAACCAATAGATAAGTGAGGGAAGAGTTCCCTCACCTTGTCCTTGTCAATTCACATTTCCTTTCTTGGATGTGTGACCTTTAAGCCTACTCGAAGATAATGAACATAACCCTTGCGTGAAGTCCTTGTCCTTATGTCCAGGATGATATCTTCCTTTAACGCATACAAGTAATGAGGATCAAACTCATCAACAAAAGGTATTGAATCTTCCTCACCCTAATCCATGATCATCGGAGGCTCAAAAAGTTTCAATTTCTCCACATTTACAACTCAATAGATCTACATATAAGGTGGAAGATCTAGACAAAAATAATTGGTACCACTTTTCTCCAAACTAGTGAAGGGTCCATAATGGATGGTCTTGAGTTTATTTCCTTCACCCTTCAATATTTCCTTGTTGATGGGAAGCCATACCTGGTCTCCAACCTAGAACTGATGATCAATCCTGTGTTTTTCATGCTGAGATTTATATTGTTCTTGAATTTTCTCCAATTGTTCCCTAACTTCTTGGTGTACCTATTGGATCCTCTCAATGAACTTGTTGGATCGGTATTCATTTCTTTCTTCATTTGAATTGGCATATCTCCCATACATCAAGTCCAAAAGAAACTTTAGGTAAATACCCAAAATATGTCTCAAAAGGAAAAAAATGAGTGGAGGAATGTAAGGCTCAATTGTAAGCATGATGTACATAGGGTATGTGTTCATCCCATGAATTTGGATTGTTGATGCAGTAGCCTCAAAGAAAAAGTACAATTGTTCGGTTAACAACCTTTGTCTATTTTTCGATTTGTGGATGGAAAGAAATGTTCCTCTTCAACTTGGTGTCCATCATTCTCCACAATATTGTCCAAAAATCCCCAAGGAATTGAGTATCTTGATCCGAGATAATAGATGTGGGTAACCCAAAGTGAACCAAAACATACTGAAAGAAGATATTAGCAGTCTCCTCATGAGTGATATTATTTTTACATGGCATTAAGATACGCATCTTGTTGAACCTATCCACTACAACATACAAATAGTCATGGCCCCCTTTCGACATTGGTAAACCCCCTACAAACTGCATGGAGATACTTTCCCATGGATGGGATGGAACATGCAGTGCTAAGTATAGCCCCAGTTTTTTATTAGTGGAGTTACAAGTACAACACATCACACACCACTTTACATATTTAGTTACAATTTATTTCATCTGACGTCAGTAAAAAAATCTTTGCAGATGAGCCATATTTTTTCCTACCCCAAAATGGCCAGACACAAGAGAAGTGTGAGCTTCTTGTATTACATGGACTCATTCAATTGTAGGAATACATAACTATCCAAGATGGTAGAGTAGTTTTCCCTATAGACAATAGTTCTCTACCTATGCACCATGGGTTAGATTCTCATATAATTCTTTAAACTCTTCATCAATGGCATATTGTTCCACATAGCTATCATGAGATAAAGAAGAATTCTTCAAAATAATAGAAGCAACAATAGGAAGTCTAGAAATCATATCAACTACCATGTTACTCATACACTTTTTGTACTTGATTACCAAATGAAATTGTTGTAGGAAACCCATCCATCTGTAATGTCGATATTGTTGTATGTTGGTTTGTGCTTGGAGATACTATAAATTTTGATGATTTGTATCTATGATTGTTTCCTTCCCTAAAAAGTAGTGCTTCCATTTCTTTAAGCTTTGAACTAATGCATACAACTCTTTATCATATGTAGGATAGTTAACAACATATTGGTTAAAAGTTTCAGAGTGGTAATGACGCAGACCTCCAACCCTCAGGTCAGGGTCTGGACAGGATCTTTCAATTTCAGCCCCTTGGAGTCTGATTGACTCTTTTATTTCCTCTCGGGAAATTCTTCACACACCCAACTGAGCGTATTCCACAGGTCCTTCTGAGTTATGATCGTGTGACCATTCACCGGCATGAACTCCCTCGACCAACCCACAACTGTGATTGGGACTTTTCCCTTTTCCTTTCTAGATTTTGGATTTCGCGGTTTCACGAATCGTGTTGTTGAGCCCCTTGCCTCTTTAATCCCTAAAACCTAAAACACCGAACACAAGGCCCTTCTTTCCACTGAGTTCGGTTTTTTTCTCTTCGCAAATTCGAGAGTTGCGTTGATGTGAAACTCTGCCTCTTGACTCCTCGAGTCCCAAAATTTGAAGTGCCAAAATCCCAAATGTCCACTCTATGTCCTATCACGCTTCACAACTTTGGGATTTTCACATCACTGTGTCTCGTTCCTTCTCATCAGTATTAGTGGTATACTGAACCCCAAAATACTGAAATGCTAATATCCCACTTCCAAGGATATCAACGGTTGTGATCCTCCCCTGATCCGATGACTGGCGTGATTTTGCGTACCGAGAGTTCGTGATGCTCGATCTCAAACTCTCTACCTCTTCTACCTTCTGGACTCCGAAATACTGAAATGTCGAAATGGTTTTCTTCCTGGGATTTCATGAACCGGGAGTTCCAAACTCTCGATTCTAGAACACTGCCTCCTCGAGTTCCCAGATCCCGAAATGACAAAATGTCGAAATTCTCCTCCACAGTTTTCTTCACGTTTCACGATTTCAAAACTTCTTATGTGGAGTTCTCTACTCCTTGTCAATGGGAATGCCAAAATGCCAATTCCCAAAATACCTACAAATATCCTGTCATGACTTGTGACTTCGGTATTTCCTTTCCGTTGTGTCCCGATCACTTGTCCTCAGGACCTCTGGAACCCCAAATTCCAAAATTCCAAAATTCCCAAATCCTTACTCTTCACCTTCATACACGAAAATCCTTTTCGTGTTTTGAGAACCCGACCAACCAAATTTTTTGGCTTGCAGCCCAGGCTCTCGAACTCCAAATCCCCAAAATGACCTGACAGATTGAACAGATCATGATCGACAACCCATGTTGATTCTGGATCCCAAAGTGATGGGTTCATATTGATCTTATCCACCTTGCAACTTCTACAGATCCTACGATCCTCACTATTTTGGAAGTTCTCCTCAGAGAATTTTGACCATTCAATTTCCTCCTCAAAGAACTTCTGGCTCAATCGACTCTGCGATCCTCCTCTCGGACTTAATCTCTACACAACAAATTGAGCTTCTTGCCTTATCTTGAACGCTTCGAAGGCGCTAACTTTCCTGAGATTTTTTTGTAAACTTCAATCTCCTAGAAAAGGCTCCTGCACACACTCCTTGTGGAAATTCTTCAAATACTTCTGAGTATTTGATCCCCTTGACTCTTTGCACTCTCTCTCTCTGCAAAAGAAATATTTCACCCTCTCGACCTCAGTCAACAACTTCTAAGGCATCATCTAGCCTATGCACACCTTGCACGGCTTTTGTGCTTCGCTTGCGCTTCTGCTGGAATGAGAAAAACAATATCCCTCCTGAGCTTTCAGAGATAAAATCTGAACCCTCATCAATGCACTCCTTGCGAATGTTTCACTGCACTCCTTGCATGAAATTTCTCTCACTCAGGTTGAGAAACAATTGAAACTCATTCTCTCACTCTCTTAGACTTCAAACATTTACATGAAATCATGCATTCATCACAGTATTAAAGAAAATGCATAACAGAGAGAATAAAACACCAATAAGCATACCATTCATCATGTATAAACAAAAAGTATCAAAACTACCATGAGTCTGATTCAAAACTCCATATATTAATTCAATGATTTTGTACATGGGTTCTCCTCTACAACTCTTCTGCTACAACTCCCTCTTTCTTCTTCTCTATGCTTAATGATCTAATTCTGATACTATGATCCAAAGATGAGGATGCCTATATTCATTTTCCCTCCAGCTCCTAAAACTCTCTAATCTACACTTCAAATCTACCTACTTTCATTAACTGGGCTTAAATGCCTTTACATTGGTGGACGTGAGCAGATTGCTCAAGATCCATTTACAGTGTTTAAACATAAATGCAAGTATGCTTTTCTTAATTTTTACATTAAGATCCGTTCCTTCAACTTTCAAAACATTCAAAACATTTCAACATATGCAAAATGAACTGGTGTTTCTCCYAGTTGTCTTCCGCTTCCATGATCACTTGTTGCTGACGATGCTCCTGCATCATACTCCCTCGCTTGAAAATTTTCATGGACTCCTATTCATGATCTCTTGCACAGTTTTTCCACGCTTCTGAATTTCTGCTTCATCCTCCCAACTAGCATCTTCAATTGGAAGTCCCTTCCATCTGACCAAGTATTCAAAATACTATTTTCTCCTGGTCCTCTTTTTGACTCTCTTGTCAATTATACTTTCTATCTGTGGATTTTCAGCTACAGGCATCTGTTTAGTCCACTGAACCTCTGTCTGTTCACTGTCTGCTCCTTCTTTTTCATCTTTGTAAGGGTACAAATATGAGATGTTGAATATTGGTGAATTTTCGATCCCATCGGGTAATTCGATCTCGTATGAATTTGCCCCAAATTTATTTACAACCTTGCATGGTCCAATCTTCTTCATTTTCAGTTTGTTATATGTTCCCCTTGGGAACCTTTCTTTCCTCAGATGTGCAAGAATCAGATCACCAACTTCAAACTAAATTTCTCGCATGTGTTGATCTGCTTTGTGCTTATACTCTTGACTCGAATTTTGCAAACGTTCCTTAACTTGGCTGTGAAGTTCCTTCATTGCCTCTGCAAAATCCTTTTCACTAACACTTCTAGTTCCATCCTGTTTTGAATCTTTCAATTCAGAAAATCCACTGGGTTGCATTCCATAAACAATTTGGAATTCACTTTTCCCTGTGCTTATGGAAGAATGTGATCCCACTGACTGTGGTGTTCATTCACTAGGCTCCTTAGCAAATCTCCTAAGATCTTATTCACAACTACTATCTGCCCATCCATCTGAGGATGATATGCTAAGCTAAATGAAAAATTTGTCCCCAACTTCTTCCATAAATTCTTCCAAAAATGTCCCACGAACTTGGTGTCTCGATATGAAACTATACTTCTTGGTAAGCCATGAAGTCTGACGACTTCTTTGAAAAACAGGTTCACAATATGAGTTGCGTCACTAGTTTTCTGGCATGGTATAAAATGTGCCATCTTTGAAAAATTTTCTACCACGACAAAGATTGAATCAAATCCTCTTTGTGTCCTTGGCAGTCACAATATGAAATCCATGCTCATGGCATCCCATGACCTCTCAGGTATGCGTAATCGCTGGTATAATCCTGTGTTCTGCCTTTTCACCTTCATGTGCTGACAAATTTTACATCTGTCCATAAATTTCTTGACATCTGTCCTCATCCCTGGCCAAAAATATGAGCCATTTAATTTCGAGAACGTTTTGTCACGACTGAAATGTCCAGCGAATCCTCCACTGTGTTTTTATTTCAACAGATTCTCCCTCATGGAGCATTTTGGAATACATAATTGATTTCCTCTGAATAATAATTTGTCCTGGATCATATATTCATTCCACTGACTTTTGTCTCTAAGAATTGGATTCTCAGATGCCTCATACGCCTCTTTAAAATCTGGATCTTCTGTGTACATTTCTTTGAGATTATCAAAACCCAAAGTTTTGACTCTAAATTCGTGCATAAGCAAACATTTCCTGCTCAAAGCATCAACAAATTTGTTAGCAGTTCTAGAAATATGTTTAATTACAAAAGTAAAATTCTACATGTATTCAACCCATTTATCATGTCTTTGGTTCAACTTCTCCTGTTGAGTCACGAATTGTAAGGCATGATTGTCATTATACAAAACAAACTCTTTAGGAACCAAATAATGTCTCCATTTCTTTAGTGCTTGTATGACCGCATAAAATTATTTGTCATATGTGGAGTAATTAACCTTCACTTCATTCATTTTTTCACTGAAGTATGTGATCGGTCTGTTATCTTGGCTCAAGACCGCTCCAATTGCAAATCCACTAGTGTCACACTTGACCTGAAATGTCTTGCTGAAATATGGCAACACCAGAATTGGTTGTTCAGTAATTTTCCTCTTCATCAGGTTGAAACTCTTCTTAGCGTCCTCTATCCAATGAAAAGATTTATGTCTTTTCTTCACCGTGTTTATCATTGGTGCGCTAATTCCACTAAAATTTCCAATGAATTTCCTGTAGAAACTAGCTAAACCATGGAAGCTTCAGACTTCAAATACGCTTCTCGGTGATGGCCAATTCTTAATTGCCTCTACCTTATCTCGATCCATTTTGAGCTCATCTGCACAAATAAAAAAACCCAAATAAATGAGTTTTGTCCTCATAAATGAGGATTTCTTCATATTTATCAATAACTTTTCTTGTTGTAATCTCTTCATCACTGTAGTTAAATGCTTCAAGTGCTTTGTTTTTGTCTTGCTGAAAATTAATATATAGTCAAGATATGCAATGTTGAACTTCCCGATAAACTTCTTCAGAACTTCATTCATCAACCTCATGAAAGTACTAGGCGCATTTGTTAAGCCAAATGGCATAAAAATCCATTCGTACAACCCTTCATTTGTTTTGAATGTTTTCTTCCATTCATCACCTTCTCTCATTCAAATTTTATGATATCTTCTTTTCAAGTCAATCTTTGAAAATAATTTTGCTCGACTCAAGAAATCCATCAAGTCGTCCATCCTTGAGAATGGAAATCTATATTTGATGGTAATATTATTGATTTCCCTTGAGTCTTTACACATCCTCCAGCCTCCGTCCTTCTTTGGGATGAGCATTGTTTGAACAACACATGTACTGAAGCTTTCCCGGATCAATCCTTTGTCCATTAAATATTGGACCTGTCTCTTGACCTCTTCATTATCCTGTAGCGTCAACATGTACGCTGCTTTGTTTGGTAAACTAGCTCCAAGTATAAGATCAATGTGATGACTTATACTTCTGATCAGCAGCAACGAACAAGGTAGTTCATCCACTACTATATCAACAAACTCTTCCAGAAACTTATGGATTTCCTTCAGTAAATCATCCATTTGTGTACTGGTCAAAACAATTCCAGGCTTCTTGACCACAATGAATTGTGTGTCTTCCTTCTTCTTAACCTCCTTAAGAAGTTCCTTCCCACTCATGAGAAGTACAGTGTTTCTCACCTCTGGTTTTACTTCTTTATCCTCAATTGGTAGCAACATGTGAGTCCTCCCACTATTCTCCAGGGTGTATGTGTTCTTTCTCCCATCATGAATCACATTCCTGTCATATTTCCACGGTCTACCCAACAATAGATGAAAAACATCCATGGGAATGACATCACATAATATTTCATCCTTATATCCTCCTATTTTAAATTCAACTAATCATTGTTTAGTGACATTTACCTAATGTCCTTTTTGTAGCCACGAAACTTTGTCTGGGATTGGGTGTCCAATAGTCTCCAACTCCATCTTTTCTACCATCTCTATAGAAACGAGATTGCCTGTGCTACCACTATCCACGATGACCTTGCATACCCTGCATTTGGTCTTGCAAGAAGTCTGAAACAGTCTATTCCTTTGGGATGGATTTTCTGCCTCCTTCTCTGGATTTAAGAGAACTTTCCTCATCGTCGGTGATATTCCACCCTCAGCATCTTCTTCCTCAACATTCCTTCCTTGTTCTTCGGCAATGTCAGTTTCACCACCTTCTTTCTTTCTATCTGGACATTCATAAGATTTGTGTCCATTTTATCCACAGGTAAAGAATTTTATTTCACCTCCAAGGCCTCTTCCTCTTCCTCTGGTACGAGGAAAAGTATTTCTATCAACATACTGCCCTCTCTGTGAGCTTCCTCCTCTCTCAGTTTGGGTTTGAGGTTTCTTCCCCTCTTCTTTAGATTTATGATTTCTGTCTTGGGCAATTGTTTTGCCTCTGGATTGATTTCTACCTCAACCTCTTTGACCTTTCTTTTGGTTCAGCTTCTCTTTAGCTTTCAGAGCCATCTAATAAGCATCCTCCACATTATGAAGGCTCATCATGCTCATCTCATCCTAAATGTCATATCATGGACCATTCATGTATCTGGCAACCTTTTCATCATCTCTTTCCTGATGACCTGCTCTGATGTTTATCTTGTAGAATTCCTCAGTGTATTCTTTCATTGAACCCAACTTCTGTCTCAAATTCTGCATTCTCCAAAACAAAGTAATTTGATAATCTTTGGGTATGAATTTTTCTTTCATCTTTGCAACCATTCTATCCCATATTTTAATTTTCAGCTTGCCTTTACAGCGTCTGTCATCTTACAGTTCATCCCAGCATAATGTTGCATGTCCATTTAGTCTTGTGATAGCATGTTTAACCTTCTTGTATTCCTCGACATCCTCATAGTTGAAGTATTTATCCAGAGCGTTAATCCATTCTAGAAGCTCTTTAACATCTAAGTTTCCTTCATATAATGGAATGTCCATTTTTTCTCTGGCACCTATCCTTGCAACAACCCTGAATAAGCGTTCATCCACTGCATCTTCGCATGCAAATTCTTCTCCTCCGTTTCCAGCTTCATTTTCTCTTTCAGCCTCACTGATATCCCCAACGTCGACTGTGTGCCTCTGTGTTATCTCCATGGCATCAATCATGGAACGCACATCATGCATCTCTCTTTCCGCTGCTGGATCAGGCATTGGTCTCTCTCTTCTTCTTGGCAGCATGACTGTAAATATTTTCTTTTTTTCTCTACTATAGAAAGCAAAGAACTATTTCTATTCTCTGATACCACACTGACACAGACCCCCAAACCTCAGGTTAGGTTCCGCATAGGATCTTTCAATTTCAGCCCCTTGGAGTCTGATTGACTCTTGAATTTCCTCTCGGGAAATTATTCACACACCCAACTAAGTGTATTCCATAGGTCCTTCTGAGTTATGCTCACATGACCATTCACCGGCATGAACTCCCTCGACCAACCCATAACTGTGATTGGGAATTTTCCCTTTTCCTTTTGGGATTTCATATTTCGCGATTTCACGAATCCTGTTATCAAACCCCTTGCCTCTTCGATCCCCAAAACACCAAACACAAGGCCCTTCTTTCCACTGAGTTTGGATTTTCTCTCTTCACAAATTCGGGAGTTGCGTTGATGTGCAACTCTACCTCTTGACGCTTGGAGTCCCAAAATCTGAAGTGCCAAAATCCTGAAAGTCCACTCTAAGTTCTATCGCGCTTCGGGACTTCGATATTTTCACCTCACTGTGTCTCGTTCCTTGTCATCAGTATTCCCCGTATGTCGAACCCTGAAATACTGAAATGATAATATCCCACTTCCAAGGAGATTAACGGTTGTGATCCTCCCCTGATATGACGGCTGGCATTATTTCACATACCAAGAGTTTGTGATGCTCGATCTCGAACTCTCTACCTCTTCTACCTTCCATACTCCGAAATATCGAAATGTCGAAATGGTTTTCTTCCTGGGATTTCACAAACCGATAGTTCCAAACTCTCGATTCTAGAATACTGCCTCCTCGAGTTCCCAGAACTCGAAATGCCAAAACACTCCTCCACATTTTTCTTCGTATTTTTCGATTTCAGAACTTCTTATGTGGAGTGCTCTACTCCTTGTCAATAGGAATGTCGAAACGTTGATTCCCAAAATATCTACAAATATCCTGCCGCAACTTGTGACTTTAGTATTTCCTCTCTACTATGTCCCGATCACTTGTCCCCAGGACCTCCAAAACTCTGAATTCTGAAATCCTTACTCTTCGCCTTCGTACACGAAAATCCTTTTTGTGTTTCGGTAACCCGACCAACCAAAGGTTTTGGATTGCACCTCGGGCTCTTGAACTCTGAATCCCTGAAATGACCTGACAACTTGAACAGATCACGATCGACAGCCCATGTTGATTTTGGATCCCAATGTGATGGGTTCGCCTTGCTCTTATCCACCTTGCAACTTATGCAGATCCTACGATCCTCGTTATTTCGGGAGTTCTCCTCGGAGAATTCTGACCATTGAATTTCCTCCTCAAATAACTTCTGGCTCAATCGAATCTGTGATCCTCCTCTAATAATTAACCTCTGCACAACGATTTGAGCTTCCTGACTTCTTTTGAACTCTTCGAAGGCGATAACCTTCCTGATATTGTTTTGCAAACTTGAGTCTCTTGGAAAAGACTCCTTCACACACTCCTTGCGGAAATTCTTCAAATACTTCTAAGTATTTGATCCCCTTGACTCTTTGCACTCTCTCTCTCTCTCTGCAATAGAAATCTTTCACCCTCTCGACCTCAGTCAACAACTTCTAAGGCCTCAGCTATCCTGCGCACACGTTGCACGACTTCTGTGCTTCGCTTTCAATTTTGATGGAATGAGAACAATGGTATCCCTCCTGAGATTTCAGAGATAAACTATGAACCCTGGTCAATGCACTCCTTGCAGATGTTTCACTGCACTCGTTGCAAGAACTTTCTCTCACTCAAGTTGAGAAACAATTGAAACTCATTCTCTTACTCTCTCAAACTTCAAACATTTACATGAAATCATGCATTCAACATAGTATTAAAGAAAATGCATAACAGAGAGAATAAAACACCCATAAGCATACCATTCAGCATGTATAAACAGAAAGTATCAAAACCACCATGAGTCTGATTCAAAGCTCCATATATTAATTCAAAGCTTCTGTACATGGGCTCTCCTCTACAACTCTTCTACTACAGCTCCCTCTTTCTTCTTCTCTATGCTTAATGATCTAATTCTGATACTATGATCCAAAGATGAGGGTGCCTATAATTGTTTTCCCTCTAGCTCCTAAAACTATCTAATCTACACTTCAAATCTACCTACTTTCATTAACTGGGCTTAAATGCCTTTACATTGGTGGACGTGAGCATATTTCTCAAGATCCATTTACAGTGTTTAAACATAAATGCAAGTACTCTTTTCTTAATTGTTACATTAATATCCACTCCTTCAACTTTCAAAACATTCGAAACATTTCAACATGCACAAAATGCGTTGGCGTTTGTCCCAGATGTCTTCCTCTTCCACGCTCGCTTGCTGCTGAGGATGCTCCTACATCACGTAACATATATGATTACGATATTTCATCAATACTAAACCCATGGCATATCTGCTGGCATATTTCTGAATCTTGAAGGGATGTTGAAGATTTGACAGTGCTAATACTGGTGCGGTACTGATATTTTCCTTCAAAGTGTTGAAATATTTTTGTCTCTTTTCTACCCACTGAAAAGTGTTCTTCACATTGGTTAAGGAATGCAAAGGAGCTGATATAAATCTCCTCCAATATTGGATTTCACCTAATAAGCTTTATATTTTGGTTTCACTTTTGGGCTCAAGCCAATTTACAATTACATCAATCTTGGAAGGATCAATTTTCAATTGTCCTCCTACAATATGACCTAAATACACAAGTGAAGTCTTACCAAATTAGCATTTGGACAATTTTACATACAACTTTTCTCTTTTCAAATTATCCAATACTTTTTTTACATGCCTTACATGTTCATCCCAAGTCCCACTAAATATAAGAATGTCGTCTAAATATACAATAACAAAATCATCTGGAAATGGCCTGAATACATCATTCATCACACGCATGAAATTGGCGGAGCATTACAAATTCCAAATGACATAACTAACCACTCAAACAATCCTTGTTTGGTTTTAAAGGCAATCTTCCATGCATCCTATTATGCAACCCCGATCTGATGGTATCCACTATTAAAATCCAACCTAGTGAAATAAACAACATTATTTAATTTATCAAGTAAATCATCTATACTAGGAAGAGGATATCAATTTTTCACCATGATTTTATTTAATACCCGGTAATAGACACACATTCTCCATGTTCCATCTTTCTTTGGCACCATCATGAACGAAGAACCACAAGGAGATGAGATGGGCCTGATGACCCCTTGATACAATAAGCCTTGTACCCGCTTCTTGCTCTCTATCATATCTACAACTAAAATCCTATACATGCCCACATTAGGGAGAGGAGAATCCTGGTGAATATGTATTTCATGTTGGATTTCCCTCTTAGGAGGTAATCCATCTGGTTCCTGGAAAATATCATCATACTTAGAAACAATATCAATTAATTCTTTCTTATGAGGAGGATCACATCCTTGGAAAGTGTTGGATGTTCTGACATCTTTCTCCCATATGACAATGAGTACATATCAATTATTAGTGTTTATGAGTCTCTTAATTTGTCCTGCACTAATAAGTGTTGTGTTTACCCTCATGATGTGGGCTCTAGTAATATATTCCACTCCCCCCTTAGTAAGGTGATATTTGTTCTCATGATGAAAGAAGACTTATTTTCTATCATAAAGATAAGGAATCACCAACACTATGCCACATATATCAAGTGATACAAAATCCAAATCCACTTCATCTATCAACATTAAAGAAATATAAAATCCGGCCCTACATTTCTTGGTGACAATAAGTTTTTATTTATCACATACCTAACCAAGAGGATAAGGCTTTGGATGTGGTTTAGTTTCAAGACCCATATTTTTGACAAGTTCTTCAGATATCAAGTTTACTTGGGAACCCAGATCAAATAATGTATCTATCTTAGTGTGTTTAGATGCAACTCTTATATGAAATAATTCATTCATATTTCTTTAATCATCATGAGATTCATTATTGGGATTTGAGATAGCATGAAGGGAATCTTTACCTTGAACTCCAACCACTGTGATATTTCCTTTGTCTCCTGAATTGGAACCAATATCTTGTTGCACTGTAGCAACGATTTTTGTCTTCCCCTTTCCACCGAACTGCTTCAGTCTCTTCTTTGGTTGTAGTTTCCAACAATGTTCATGATCGTGACCACTTTTCTTGTAATGAGTGCAAGATGGTTTTCCTTCTTCTCTCTTTACAATGGTGGTCTTTTTTTCCTTCCTTTTAAACTTCTTAAACTGCTTATGTGGGATATTGGAAGGTTTCTTTGTGGGATATTCTTGAACATGTGTTTTTCCATGTTCTCAAGGTGAGTGGCTTGCACAAAAGCTTCGTTAAGACTAGTGGGGTAAAACAGTAGAAAATTATGATGAATATAACTGTGAAGTGCACCAATATACTTCATTAAAGTTTCATAATAATCCAAAGGAATGTTTAATGAAATAAATTTCTTTGTAAATTCTTCCCTGAAACTTTGTACAATTTGACCTTTACTTTGTCTTAAAGTTTGTCATTCCATCATTGCTTTATGTAACTAACCCAATGGATAAAATTGCTTCCTTATTTCTGATTTAAATTTTGACCATGAGGAAATAAGATTACCACACTTAGTTATGTCCTGAAGTTTTCTCTCCCACCATACGAGAGTGGTGCCTTCCAACCAAAGAGAAGCCAATTTCACTTTAACTTCCTCTTCATCAATCTGTTGAACACCACAATATACTTCAACCTGTCGGATCCAATTATCTAGCTCTTCAAGATTAGCATCTCCATTAAACATAGGTAAATAAAATTTTACATCAATCTTTAATAATGGTTTCTTAAAATAATATTTATGGCTAGAATGATGAGAATGGTGAGAATGCTCAAAGGAGGAAGTGCTAGAATTTGATGGTGAAGATGGAGGCTCAAGAGGGTCTCCTCCAACCCCTTGATTTACCGAATAATTATCATTATATTGTGCTTCATTTTTCTTCCCTTTATTCTTCATCCTCTTCTCATAATCTCCATACATTCTCTTAACCATTTTTGACATGCAATAAAAGACCATATGGATGTTTTTATCTTGTTAATCACGCTTGTCCTCTTCTGCCATTTTCTTCCTTCAGGATGCATGAACAACTTCGAGATTGAAAGTATTAAGAGTTACTTCACCCTTGTTATTCTTGGCCCTAGTAAGCATTCACACTCAACAATTCAAGTCAAATATGACTACTCTAATATCTACATGACCTAGGATCTTTTCATCGAAGTGACTTAAAAATAATTGTATTAAATGGGCATAAATTAAAGTGCACCATAAATAAGGAAAAGATCAATAATGAAGAGACATACACATCAAATATAAAGAAAAAAATTGATAACGGAGTTCGTCCCTAGTGGAATACGTCTCCGAGTCCTACTCTCAAATGGGTAGGAATTTTTATTAACTCAACAAAAGAATTTGAAAAAATACATAAGTATACCTCATTCTGGAATTAAGATGCAAAAGATTTTCTCATATCAGAAAACAGACAAAACCATTGAATTTGTGGTGTCGAATTACCCAAAAATGACTGTCTCCACGCCTCAATCCAACTCTTGCACTTCTAGGCCCTTGAGAAATCTCATCTCGGTCTCTCTCCCTACAATTAATTCTATGTACTTCATCTCAAAAATCATACCCGACAATACCGTCGAGTTCCCTCCTTCTATCGGTGGGAAGAATCAACATTTAAGTGAAATGGTAGGTGGACTAACCAAAGGAGTTGGTTAGCCCAATGGTTGGCGGATGCTATTGTAAGGCATTGGATAGGGGGAGGTCCCGGGGTCAATATCGCGAGCCTCCCCTTTTGGGTTTATTGTTATAACAATATATATAAATGGACTGGAACCATTGCCAATTTGGGAGTTTTTTTTAGATTTGTTGGAGTTCTAGTTTGGCCTACTGACTTGGCAGGACTCCGCTACATTTGGTGGGCCCCTTTTTTTATTTTTGAAACTCCAGTTTCAGGCCCTCATTGGGAATTTTCCCACTGCCACGTTACATCATACCATTGTACCATGCCATCCACTTGCACAATCACATGCCACGTAACCTTACATTTCATCCTACCACTTCACCTTCCACATATCGTACATTTTTCCATGTGGTTGTACGAACTACCACATGCCACTTCCTCATTGGTCCACTGATTGACTTGAAAATGTCGAAAACGAGTGGCATGTGGCAATATCTGGTGTTGCCACATCACCAAGATGAGATAAACATGACACATGTCACCCTCTACGTGTTCCACATACACTGTATGGATGATGATGTCATCCATACTGATGAAGATGTCAGCAATACGCATGTTGACTCATCCCTGTTGACTGGGCTAGATTGACCAAATCTTTGACTGTGAATATCTTTTCATCTGTAACTTCGTTTGACGATCCATTTACGTCGTTTGAAATCTTGCGATGCGCTCTTTGGGATCATTCTAATTTCGTTGAGTTTCGAGGACTTTGAATTTTTTCCCTTTCTCTATCTACTGAAATTCTTTTGAGCTTCCTGAGTTGCTTCTGAGAATTTTGAGTTTTCCTTAGTCTTCCATAGATCCTTTTTGGATCAATAACATTCAACAAAGAACAAAAATTGCTTATTGATAGCACCAAGAAATATTTTTTCACTTACTTCTTTGAGGGGGACACATCCAGAATGAGCTGATCTCTCTTACAATAATACTCAAGATTAAGATTATCATACCTCCTAATCTTATTTTTACTACTGCTATATTATAAAGAACATTCTAGAGGAATATTTATAGAAGTAGAAGCTTATATTAGGTCTTATTACATTGGCATGTTCAATTTTATTTAATAGGCGTTATTAACTAATGTCAACCTTTATTAAATGGAAAATATATCATGATAACTAATAACCAACTAAGAGGGGTTAGGGTTGGATCCTAACATGCCATCCTCCTTAAAAAGAAGCCTTGTCTTCAACGTTGAAGATTTGGAAACTATTGCATTATGTCAGTTGGTTCTCAAGTCACATATTTTGGAGACGTGTCCTTCCACTTGATCAACACTTCTCTGATAGTTTATACATGCATGTGATGTTTGCACAAGTTGAGGATGGATTCTGGTTGCATCCAAATGGAGCCTTATTTATATAATTCAGGAAGGATGGTTTGAACCCTCTAATTTTGACCCACCACTTTCTTCAAACTGGAAACATGGAACACCAAATGTATCTTGGAGGCCGTTGTAAGTGCAATTTGTAGGAAAATGGAACAATATGTTTGATAATCTTGTAGGGTCCATAACATTTGGGTGCCAATTTGTTGTTTCCATGTGATTTGAGTGATGTTTTCTTGTAAGGTTGAAGTTTGAGAAAGACCTGATTACCTTCTTGGAAAACATGTTCAGAACATTGCAACTTAGACTATTGCTTCATACAATTTTAGACCATGTGGAGGTTGTCCTTGAGGGCGACAAGTGTGGTTGCTCTGCCTTGTAGTAAATTATCAATAGCTTGGACCTTTGATTCTTCTAGAATACAGAAAATGTCTGCACGTATTTTTTGGCCATATAATGTTTCATATGGTGTCATTTTGGTTGTTGTATGATAGGAAGTGTTCTACCACCATTCTTCCAAGGATAATCATTTCAACCGCTAATGTTAATTGTCTGAAGTAAAATAATGTAAGTAAGTTTCCAAATAGTTATTGACAACTTATGTTTGGTCATCCATCTAGGAGTGTTATGTTGTGCTCATGTTCAATTGTGTTCCCTATAAATTAAATAATTATTGCCAAAATCTATTGGTAAAGGTAGAGTAATGTTAGACACAATGGAGGTTGACATGTCATGCAATTTGAAAATATGATTAATGAAAACTTATGCTACCATAGCTGGCATAAAAGGGTGTGGTAAGTGTTATAACCCTATATTTCATAGGATCAACTGGTGACTGGAAATTTTTTACTCTTGATGTAGTTTGTTTGGAAATAATATTTTATTTTTGCAAATTATTTTCAAAAAGAAAAGAAAGAAACAAAGAAAAGAAAAGAAAGAAAAAAGAAAGGAAAAGAAAGAAAAAGAAAAGAAAGAAAAAAGAAAAGAAAAGAAAGAAAATAAAAAGAATAAAAGAGGGAATAAAAGAAAATGGATAAAATCCCCATGCAATAACAATGACTTGATCCATATAGTTTAATCATGGTTAAGTCTCTTTGAATTTATGTTGATAGGTCTAGTGAATAAGACTTGGCTAAACTGATTAATCTTAGCCAAGTAGATAGGTTAGGTAGAGTATAAATTTGATCAAATTGTTTAATCTTGATCAAATATCCCCAGGGTAGAGTAATTTCTTAGCCCAACAGTCTAATTTGGGATAAATGTGTAGGTAGGTAGGATAAGACATAGGCTAGCCATATTTTCCTTCGATAAAACATGTATGGTGGTCGATGAAAAGTCGTGATTTTGATGTTTGAAGTGTTTTTCCTAACCCGATGGTGACAAATTGCAAGGGAAGCAGCACAAAAACCCACAAAAAATCACTATCCTAAGTTTTGGCTATGCATTTTGTTTCGCGCCCGAAAATTAAAAAGTGCACGTATATCTACGGTCGATCTCACAGTGCATAGATCTACGGTCGACAAGAGATTCTTCCCCCCCACGAACATTCTATATTTAATGGTGGGGGGGGGTCTGATATGGAGATTAAAAAGGGCGCATAGATATATGGTTGATCTGTTGGCACGTAGATCGACATCTGACAAGAAATTTCGGAGTCCCCTGACCATTCTATCTTTAATGGTGGGAATATAGGCGTTTTCGGCGGGGACCCATCCTAGCGTGGTGCAAATGGGGGAATATGGGCAGTTTTTCTCAGCAGGACCCATCCTAACGTGGTGCAAATACACTATGTCAGACACCCTCTGTCCTAAACCATTTACTGCTTACCCCCCCTCCGACATACTTCCATACCAAAATTTCTTTAGCACCACCCCCTCATGACATCATTCTCCACTATCCCACTGTATCATGATGTCATGCTCCACTACCTCCTCTTGTAAGTCTCGTCTCATTACTCTGCCAATTTTTCCCCTCCATTCACCTATCACATGTCATAGCCCATTCTCCTATCCTCCAGTCACCGCCCTCCACATCATCCTAACACACTCATCACTAGTCCTTTACTTGCCACCTAATATCTCAAGTGATTAGTTGGCCATTTAATACTTGATAAAATATTTGTTAGCTTGCTGATTTGTCCCCTGCGCCCAACGAATACCTGTTCGCCCAATTTTAATCCCATATTTTCCATTATCCCATTCTTCACTTTTCCCGCATACTAGAATTTCTTTTTCCCCTGCCATTTTTCAGCTAGTAACCAAGATAAAGTCAATCACATACTAATGTTTTTGGTTTCAGTTTGCAAGAACCAATGGAAATTGATGGCACCAAAATCTAAGAGATTAGAGGTCGAGAAAAATCCTTTCCTCCCACCTCCTATCGATCTCGACCGGATCTCACTAGCTAACAAAGACTACCTGATCTCAGAGACCAGGAATGAATTCGACTTTTTCAAATTGCATTCATGGTTTAGGGACCCTTTCATGGATCAAAGTGATGAGATTAATCTATGGGAGTCCAATCTCCCCCTGTATCTGTTTCCCAAAATCCACCATTTTCTCGTGTTCACCCTCAAGTTCTAGGCACATTACCTCCCCGATCATAGAACCATTGTTTCATCGTATGGATAAATCATTTTCAGTATCACACCTGAGGCCAATGACCAAATGATGAAAATATCTAGAGACAAATCCCTCTCTCTTTTCACCATTGAAGTTCTAACTGAAATGTACCTGAATCTGTATATTCCCCAGAGAGCGAAGATTTTTTATATTTTTCTCCCACAAGATGGCCAATTCCCCAAGAAAACTTTCCCTTACCATTCCTCCATGTTTTCAGAAAAAGGTAACCAAATAATTTCATTGTTATGTTGTTTTCTCAGTTATTTCTTAGATGAATGGGTAGACGAGCCCATCTTGGGGTTCCTATCTATTTTCTCTGTCAAAGAAAAGGCCACCACCTAGTTCGACTACAACAGTTTCCTAGTCGAGAGCATGCATGAGAAACTTTTCAAATTTCCCACAGAGGGCATGTTCCGATATTCTTCAATACTGGCTTACATGTTCGTATTTTTTCAAGAAGATAAGTTCCCTTTCCCCATACATAAAATGGACCAGGAAGACAAACCACATCCTGTCACTTCTTGGACTTTTCTACTCAGGAAAAACTCCACATAGTTTAGTTTCAAGCAAATTATTGAGGAATTTTACCACCCAATGGTAAGCATGCTCAACGATAGACAAGAGATGAGGATAAATGAGGAGATCCAAATAATTTTACACCTCTTGGACCTCACCAAGACTGGATACTGGTATCTGTATCAAAATCACACGGAAATATGAATTTATGGATGTGAGTTGGCTCCTTATAAACTTCCCATATATGTTCCTGTTAAGATATTTTCCTTCGAATACATCAGGAAAATGATAAATTTAGACAACATACATTTTGTAGCTTTGAAGAAGAAACAACAGTTGAGAATTAAAGGGTGGATAGGATCCTTTATCTACAACATTCGAGCCACTGGGGAAGAGGAAAACAAGTTACTAAAGGAGATGAAGTTTGACATCAATTTCCCTTGGCAGTATGATCTATGTGGTATTATTACAGAGATGAGATCGAAGAATGAAAAATCCCCATATGCTCATGCACTCAAACCAAAGATCAAGAAATTTGAAAACCAGACAGAGTGGGAGGTAAAAACTATGGAAGACACAGAACCACAACCCACTCCAGCTTTCATCTCACAAACCAGTACACCACAGGTACCTAAGGGGAAAAGACTCAGGAAGGATGTCTCATCTTTAGTCACTGAAGTGTCATCGAAAGAGTTCCAGGTTTACACAAAAATGCCCAAGATCAGTCACACAACTGGAAAGTATAGAGATGAAAAGACTCAATCTACCACAGTGGTCGAAGGAGAGCAATCATCTCTTTTCTCTAGAATCCAAAAGATCACATCTACTCCTTCATCCAAGAAACAAACTGACACCTCACTGATCAATCAACCAACTCAAGGAGCTGCAAAGTTGAGTATTTTTGAGAAATATGATATGATTAAGAAGAAAAATGAGAGGTTGGCCAACAACACTTATGCTCAATTCTTGAAGTAAACATTAACATAATAGCATAGGATTATCTCTTCTTTAGACACAGAGAAGGGGAGAATGTACATGGCCTTTCTGCAGGCACAAGTACCTCATCAAAAGATAATCACTGACTACAAAACATCCACACTTGAATTTGATGTTAAGGTTGTACATCCAGCTGACCAGATGGATATGCATAGGCAAACTGGAGAGACAGTTTTCTCAACATTGGCTAATGCTTCCACTTCTGCTGCCAAATTACAGGTTTCTCTAAACAATGTTTAGACCCAATTAAATCTCGAGAAAATATCATCCTTTGCAAAGGATAATAGGATTAAGTCCTTAGAAGAATTGGTGCTGAAAATTTGGTATGACCCATCAAATGTGAAAGAATTTGAGGATATGATAAAGAAAAGGAATGTTGACATAGCATATTTGAGGAAACAACTAAATATGTCTTCTACAGAAGACTAACAATCCAAAGATATGGTTGAGACAGAAGGTGAGAAGGAGGAGATGCTAAAGTTGATCATGGAACAAAATGCATAGATAAAAGAGATAGAATCAGAGTTGGAAAGGTTAGTAAAGGATAAGGAATAAGAAATGCCCATGGAATTCATCCCACTAAATGCAGTTCCCCTCACAAGAGTTAGCACTATAATAGCTTCAGAAAATACCACAACAAAACATCCATTAGTCACCCCATTGACATCTCTAGAAACATCTATGGAGCTAGCATGATCAATGGAAGAGATGACCTTACAAGAATTGAAAATCAAAAGGCTGGAAAAAGAGATAGAGAATCTCCATGAGCTTAAATATTCTTTCCAATCCAACTACAATACAGAGAGACACATATTATAAAAACTGAAGCAGGAGCTACAACAACTACAAAAGAAGACAGTTGTGGGAAAAACACTAGCAGAAGCCAAAGAGACCATTTGGATGGATATCTCCAAATCCATAAAGGAAATCTAGCCCATGATGCAAATCATGTTTGAACAACATGAGATGGTGTTGAGGAGCAAGCAGACCATCAACATGATCAAGGGAGAGTTGGGAGAAATTCCCACAGAAGGAAATGAAATCATCTGTTTCCTCAATTCAAAGACTAAGGAAGAGCTGGAAAAATTGAAGATTGGGGATAGGACAGAGACTATCCTTGAGGTCAAGAGAGTTCTGACCAAAAGAGGACTGATGTTGCAACTGGAGGAAAAATCCCATATCATGGAGAACGGAGTTCATATATTCTTCAGCAAGATCGAGGTATTATAGAAGAAAAGTCTTCCTGGTTTATAGGTTCTAAATGACAAGCTGATGACACTTCCCGACTACAAGCAAAATATTGCCATGGTGGAAAAGGACAACTCTGAATTCTTAGGGATACAAGGAAGCATAACAAGAAATTCTCTCCTAGAAACTCTCTAGTTGGATCTCAATATCCAACATGAAATGAAGTACGTTTTTATCACCAGACCGACTTTTTCCAAATATACCGAGATCGATGAAATCTACCGCAGGTTGCTAAAAGTCACTATCCCAAATCAACAAATATGGTAAGAGTTGTATGAATGGATCCAGTAGAAGATGAGGTGGACATACAAGTTAGCATCGAGAACATTCAAATTCAAGTTGACGACTCGACAACAACTTCCCCCAAAATCAACATAGAGAATTCGACATATCATAAGCAATTCCTACAATTTAGTATTCTAATATCTAGTTAGTTAGCATTAGATTTTCCCACGTCCTGATAATTAATGACAGGATTGATTGTAATCTTTTCTATATATACTTAAAATTTCAAAGTACTGAGGGTTGATGTTAATGCCCAAGAAAGTTGTAAGCACTGTAATTTTTATCAGAGATCTACCAGTAACAAAAGGACATTTCACAGGATTCTTTTGTGTTAGCTCTTGGTGATGTTTTCTTCTCTTAGTTGAATGATTTTTCCTATATTCGTAATCATTTATGTTTTCTATATATGATGGTTTAAAAGAATTTGAAGTTGCAGAATTTATCTTTGTATACTCTGTTTTTGGCTTTTAAAGATCTTAATGTTTATCTTTTGATGTTATGATTAAGAAATTCTTAAATGCTTCTTAGTTATAATTGATTATCTCATCTTTTCTGCTATCCATCATTTAAATTCTAAAGGATCTAACAATTGGATTATCTTGCCCTATGAAAACACCTTATTAAATTTGTTTGTTGATCTCGAACTTTATAAAACAGACCCCATAGCCCAATGGATGCGTATGTGATATTTCAACCATTTCTATAAAAACAAACAACACAGACTCATTTATTTAACTAGCCTAATATTTACAACCTAAAAAAAAGTTAAATCTTATAGAGAGAACCCTCTATGAAACTGGAAGGGATAGATCCCAGTTTCGAAGTGGTTGGATAAAGTTACCTCTAGTAAATTTCGTCTATAACACGACAACCTCTAAGAATTTACAGAGCGATAAAATAGTGGCGACCATAGTGGGGAACTGAACAAAATTTCCATCCCACAATTTATTTTATCTAGACAAAGAAGACTTTATTTCTGAAGTATTAACAAGATCTAAATTCATAAGGAGATAATGTTCATAGGTTGATTAACGTTTGTATATATCTAGTTTAAAAATCTCTAAAAATAAAATAAAAATTTGAAAGTTTAGCACCCAAAATGTTTTTCACTAGATCTCATCCAAATACATAACCTACAACAACAACAGACAACCCCGAAAATTTACTCAGAAATAAAAACATCACAGAGGGTTCCGGGAATCACAATCCTGTTCTTAGGTCCCCTTCTCTCCCGGAGAAACTGGTTGCCCTTCAGGATCTCGAGTTTGAAATATCTTTCGAACAAAGCCTTTTCAGAACAAAATTCGATATATTTGTAAGTGAAACATTTTTAGATTAAACCATCCTACAACCCAGGACCCCTGAAATACTTTCTTCTAGAGATGACGTTGATCAATTATTTCTTCAATAATTTGACAAGCTAGAAGATCTAGTTGTGAATCTTGATCAATCTTTAGAGAAATCTCAATTTCAACAGTCAGTCAAACTCTCCGCCTTGACTATTTCTGCATCTTTTGTTAAACCTAAACTAGTTCATTCAGCTCCTCCCAACCCTTCATCTTTCACAACTTCAGTCACCTCTCCTCCAATCACACAGGTTGTTGTTCAACCTCCTCCACCAATCATGGCAGCAATATATGCTCCATTGGTGTTGGTTTCTCCTTTACATGCCATGCCTCAGGATTATCAAACAAGACTCCCTCAGTTTGATAGTACTGGTCCTCTGAATGCACAACAACATGTTGAAAAAATGAACGATTATTTTGATTTGCAGGAAGTAGATGAAGTTGATGCACATATGAGACTATTTGCACAGAGTCAGACTAGAGAAGTAAAAAAGTGGTTCAAAACCTTACGTGCTACTTCCATAACTGACATTTCTTCTTTTCATCGAAGTTTCCTTGACAGGTGGGAGGTAAAAAAAAATCCTCTCTAGATCTTGTCAGAATATGAGAATATCAGAAGGAACCAAGGAGAGATAGTGCAGGATTACTTCACTTGTTTCAACAATCTATACAATGCAATTATAGCTCATATCAAACCACCTCAATGTTTGGCATTAATAAAATTCCCTGATGGATTCGATGCTGACATGAAGTATCATCTAAGGGAAAGAAACTATGCTACTCTGGAAGACATGCAAAAAAGTGTCGTTAGTGTGGAAGAAAATATTTTAGCCAGAAGAGCTAGGCACAGGACAGAAAGGAGGGTTACGATTAATGAAGAGCCTTCCACTTCCTCTTCAAATGACAAACTAGATTCTCTAGCCATAGATATGGAGAGAATGATGGAGAGGCTTATTATAACGGATAGAAATCCACCCAAGGAAAACCAATTCGCTCCTCAGATTCAAAATCCAAACTTCAGAAGAAATCCTCCCTAGATCAGGCAGAGAGATCAGAGGGATCAACGAGAATAGAGGGGGCCTGATCAACAGATGAGACCACCCCTCCAGGAAAATTATGTTGATGAAGGTGAGGAGATAATCGAAGAATTGGATGATACTCATAAAATCCTCATGGGCGTTCATGATGATGAATCCATTTTTCTTACTCAATAAGAGCACAAGCTCTTCCTCCTTTCACAAACAAAGGTAAACGAGGAAGCAAAGGAGATAGAACAATAGGCCTTTGAAAATGATATAATAGAAATACACGAGTAGTATAACCTGAGAATCAAGAGGGAAAATGAAAACCCTCCAAAGAAGGCTGCGAAAACAAAGAAGTCCACCGAAACGAAGAATACAATCGAGATCAGGAAAACCCTGTAAAATTCTCCCAATAAAGTCCTTGAGATAAATAATACCAAACCTTCTACAAAAAGAAACCCCGAAATTTTACAAAGATCAAATCAGATTGAGGTTTTGTCAACTATTCAACCACATGTTTTTTCCCATAGGACTCCGATGGATAGACCAGAAGTACAGAGATCAAGCAAAGCTTCCACTACTTTCATCCTTGAGGGGAAACTAGCTAAATTGAAGATTCCCATTCCCCTGTCTAAGCTGATGAGAAAGAACGCTTACAGATCATAGGTAATTAAATCTTTGAGAATTGAGCTAGAGATAGGTATGAAATCCTTGAATGTCGGGTCAGCAAATCAATCATACATGGTAAATCTTGTTGATGATCAACATGAGCTCCTTTTTGACCCTGAAGTTGATGGTCAAACTAATAAAGGTGTTTTTTCCCCTTTTTACATCAGCCTGAATATCCACGATTTGATCTTACACAATACTATGCTGGACTCAAGCGACTTGCACAACCTAATGCCTAAAGCAATGATGGAAAATATGGGACTTGAAGTCACCAGACCCTACAAGGATTTGCATTCTTTTGATTCTAGAAAAGGTTAAATGTATAGGGATGATTAAATACTTATGCATCACCCTGTCTCAAATACCAGCAAAGAGTATGGTGATGGATATCATAGTTGGAGACATTCCCCCAAAATATGGTATGTTACTATCAAGATCCTGGGAAGCTAAGATAAAAGGAACCCTGCAACTAGATATGTCCCATGCCACCATCCCGATTTTTGGACAACAGAGAAGACTGTACAGAGAAACTTTGATGAAGTATATGGTCAATAGTCAGACAAATCCACACAATTACCCACTATATTCTACACATTATGATCTGTATTCTTTTATTCTGTACAAATATGGTGACTTGGAAGAACAAATCACTCAGTTGGAAGATGATGCCCCTGATTCTAAAGAAGATAAAGTAATTATTGAGGTAAGAAATGTTGAAACTGAGAAAAATGAAGAACTGCCAGTAGACTTTTGGAGCATGGATTTCGATGGGGCCATGAGTAAAGAAGCAGTTGGAGCTGGATTTTGGTTGCATAATCATAGATCGAGGTATTCAGAGAGCCACTCTTACAAACTAAATTTCCAATGCACTAACAACATAGCTAAGTACGAAGCTTTGATTCTTGGCCTGAAACTACTGAGGAAAGTTAGTGCCAAACAGATCATGGTAAGGGGTGATTCTGAATTGATTAACAGAAGATTAAAGGTGAGTATGCAACTAAGCATCCAAGACTTAAAGCTTATATAAATGGTTATTTGGATTCTCTTCAATGTTTTACTGAAATCGATTTGCGGGTAATGCACATGGGACAAAACATATTAGCAGACAAATTGGCTACGTCAGCAGGTACCTACAAAATACCCTTTTGTCCCACTCAAAAATACACAGTGGAAGTAAAATGCAGCCCAACCATTCCAGAAAACATCAGATATTGGCAGGTATTCAGGAATTATTATCAAATTGAATATTTCCTACAGTGTAAGAATGAGTTTGAATATACAAATATAGATTTAGAGAATGATGATGATGATGTAAATAAATTTGTTTTTAAAACTGGTAGTGTAAATAAAGTAGATGAAGATGAGTTGAATGAAAATAAGGTAGATGTAGATGAGTTGAATGAAAATGAGATATATTCTAGTATTCTACAGTTGAAAAATAATTTGTTACCTAGAGGTTTAGTTCCACTAGAAGACTTGTTCGATTTTAACAATGTAGAGAAAACATCTAAAATTGAAGCTAGTGGTAAAGAGGTCGAAGAGTGCAACGTAGGAACAGAAGAAAAACTGAAGATGATCAAACTTTCGAAATCCCTACCCCCCGAGCAAAAATGCAAATACATTGAGTTGTTTAAGGAATATGTAGATGTGTTCACTTGGGGTTATGTGGACTTAAAATCTTATGACACAAGAATCATACAACATCGGATCCCGATAAAAGAAGAACAAAAACCTTTCAGGAAGAAACTTTGGAGAATAAATCCCAAGTTGCTTCCCCTGATAGAGAAAGAAATCAAAAAGATGTATAATGCAAAAATTATAGTTCCCTTGAGATTTTCTAAATGGGTTTCTAACCTAGTTCCTACCGGGAAGAAAACTGGCGAGATCAGACTTTGCATAGATTTCATAAATCTGAACAAAGTATCCCTCAAAGACAATTACCCTTTGCCCAAAATGGACCACATTTTACAAAAGGTAGTTCAGGACAGTAGAATATCCCTACTAGATGGTTTCTCGAGATACAACCAAGTCCTTTTCCACCCAAAAGATCAAGAGAAAACAACATTCACTACACCGTGGGGAACCTTCATGTACGTGAAGATTCCCTTTGGCTTGATCAACGCTGGTGCCACTTTCCAAAGAGCAATGGATATTTATTTTGTGGACGAACTTGGGAGATTTATAGTCATATATCTGGATGATGTGACTATCTACTCAAAATCTAATGAGGAACACTTGCAACATCTCAGACGCGTGTTCAAGAAGTGCAGGAAATTTGGGATTTCATTGAATCGAAAGAAAATCCTTTTCGGTTTAGAGGAAGGCAATTTGTTCGGACACATAATCTCTAAAGATCGACTTAAAATATACCCTAGAAGAATAGAAGCCATTCAGAAAGTGGAATACCCTAGGAACATCAAAGAGCTAAAATCATTCATTGGAAACATAATTTTCCTTAGAAGATTCATACCCAACTTGGATGAACTTCTTTGGAACATCACAAATATGTTGAAAAAAGACACAAAAATCAGATGGAACACTGAGTCCAAATAGTCATTTGAGTAGGTGAAACATGTATTCAACCAAGCTCTAGTTTTGATCAATCCAGACTACACTAAAGACTTTTACCTTTTCTCCTTCGCTTCTAAACACACCATCGCAGTAGTACTGTTGCAGAAAAACAGTGAAGGGTATGAACAACCCATAGCATTTTTCAGAAAATCTTTGAGAGATCCTGCATTGAACTACAACATAATGGAGAAACAAGCTTTGCCCTGGTAAACGCCATAAAGGATTTCAGAGTCTATATTCTTCATTCTCACAAAATTTCATACGTTCTAAACATAGTGGTAAAGGATATCCTGGCACAGGATAATCCAGATGGTAGGAGAGGAAAATGGATTGTGGTTATTCTGGAATATGACATTGAAATAAAACCTACTAAACTGATCAAAGGATAGGGTTTGGCCAAACTAATGGTTGAATCTAGTTTTCATTCTCTAGATATTAATTTTTTGGCTGCAGTTGATGAGAAGGAAGAGCAAGAGACTCCAAATGTAAAAGAGGTATTCTTAAACTCTCCTTGGTACGCAGACCTCATTTTTGTACTTCATAACTTACAAGATCCTCCTGGATTGACTAAGACCAAAGCTAGATTTACTAAACATAAATAATTGAAATTTTGTATTCTAGAAGGTAATATTTATTGGAAAGATTTGGGTGGTCTCTTTCTTAATTGCCTATTAAAAGACGAAGATGACGGGGTTCTATAGCATTTCCATGCAGGATATTTTGGTGGACATTTGAGTTGGAATACCACATCTAACAAGATTCTGAGAGTTGGTTTCTACTAGCCTACATTGTTTGTTGATGTTCATCAAAAAGTTACTTCTTGTCATAAATGCCAAGTTTTTGAAGGTAAAAGGAAGTTGTTGCCTCTCCCCATGAAACCCATCTCAGTTGAAGCCCCTTTCCAACAATGGGGTTTAGATTTTATTGGAGAAATACATTTGTCTTCCTCATGAAAACACAAGTGGATCCTCATAGCCACAGACTAATTCATGAAGTGGATCGAGGTTGTGCCATGCAGGAAAGCTACTGACTCTGTTACCATTAATTTTTTAGAAAATAATATATTGTATCATTTTGGATGCCCCAGAAAAATTATAGATGACAATGCAGCGGCTTTCATATCCAAAAGACTCATAGAATTTTGTAGCCAATACCACATTACTTTGGGACACTCAACAACTTATTATCCTCAAGGAAATGGGCTAGCTGAGTCCTCAAACAAAATTCTGGTGAACATTCTCAGGAAAACACTACAATAAAATAAGAAATAATAGAATATTAAGTTTGTTTTCGTGCTCTGGGATGACAAAATAAGCACCAAAAGATCAATTGGCATGTCTCCATACCAATTGGTGTATGGTACTAAAGTAGTTTTCCCCCTTTCCTTAGGATTCATTGTCATGAAATTATTGCAGGAAGCGCAAGTAGAGGCAAATGATATTCAAAGGAATATAAATCGAATGATTCAGTTAACATAGTCCAGAGAAGAGGTATTCAACAAAACTTAGGTCATCCAAGAGAACATCAAAAATATTTTTGGCAGAATGACCAAGGAAGATGATTTTGAGTTAGGAAACTTGGTTTTGAAATGGGATTCTAGAAATGAGGATAAGGGTAAGCATGGGAAATTTGATAGTTTGTGGAAAGGATCTTACACCATTCAAGGATTCAGAGGAAATAACACATTTTTTTCTCAAAAATAGTGATGGAACAGACCTGCCAGGTGAACCTGTGAACGACAGGATGTTGAAGCATTATTTTCCACCCCAATAAAGATATCACAAATATTTTTCCACTGTACATACCATTTTTGGTTTTACATTCAGGTTGTGTGTGGGTGATATTGATCAGATGGTTGAAGCCCGCAGAAAAGGCCCTAAGCCACTGACCAGTGCCACCAAAAAAGTTCTCAAAATAAAAAACAAATCAAATAGAAAAATAAGCAATGGAGAAACATTTTACAGACATCGGGAAATAGGTTATTAGAACCTCGCAAGGAGAGAACCATTCCCAGGTGGAGCCACTATTATAACCCTATATTTCATAGGACCAACTGGTGACTAAATTTTTTTTACTCTTGATGTAGTTTGCTTGGAAATAATATTTTATTTTTGCAAATTGTTTTCAAAAAGAAAAGAAAGAAAAAAAGAAAAGAAAAGAAACAAAAAGAAAGAAAAATAAAAGAAAGAAAAAAAAAACGAAAAGAAAGAAAAAGAAAAGAAAAGAAAGAAAATAAAAAGAATAAAAGAGGGAATAAAAGAAAATGGATAAAATCCCCATGCAATAACAATGACTTGATCCATACAGTTTAATCATGGTTAACTCTCTTTGAATTTATGTTGATAGATTTAGTGAATAAGACTTGGCTAAACTGTTTAATCTTAGCAAAGTAGATAGGTTAGGTAGAGAATAAATTTGGTCAAACTGTTTAATCTTGATCAAATAGCCCCAGGGTAGAGTATTTTCTTATCCCAACAGTCTAATCTGGGATAAATGTGTAGGTAGGTAGGATAAGACATAGGCTAGCCATCTTTTCCTTTGATAAAACATGTACGATGGTTGATGAAAAGTCATGATTTTGATGTTTGAAGTGGTTTTCCTAACCCCATGGTGACAACTTGCAAGGGAAGCAGTGCAAAAACCCACAAAAAGAACAATCCTAAGTTTTGGTTGCACATTTTGTTTCACGTCTGGAAATTAAAAAGTGCACTTAGATCTACGAACAATCTCACGGCACATAGATCTACGGTCGACAAGAGATTCTGGACCCCTCTGACCATTCTATATTTAATGGTAGGGGGGTCCGATATGGAGATTAAAAAGGTCACATAGATCTACGATTGATCTATTGGCACTTACATTGACGGCTGACAAGAATTTTTGGACCCCCTCGACCGTTCTATATTTAATGGTGGCAGGGGTCCGATATGGGCGGTTTTTCCCAGCAGGCCCCATCCTAACATGCTGCAAATCCACTACGTCAGACCCCCTCCATCCTAAACCATTTAATTCTTACGCCCCCTCCAACATACTTCCATACTGACATTTCTTTACCACCACTGCCTCATGACATCATTATCCACTATCTCACCATCTCATGATGTCATGCTCTAATACCTCCTCTTGTAAGTCTCGTCTCATTACCCTACCAGTTTTTTCCCCTCCATTCACCTGTCACATGTCATATCCCATTCTCCTATCCTCCAGTCACCACCCTCCACATCATCCTGACACACTTGTCACCCATCCTTTACTTGCCACCTCATATCTCAAGTGATTTGTTGGCCATTTATTACTGGATAACATATCTATTAGCTTGATGACTTGTCCCCCGTACCCAACAGATACCCATTCGCCCGATTTTAATCTTGTCTTTTCCATTATCAGATTCTTCACTTTTCCCACATACCATAGTTTATTTTTCCCCTACCAGTTTCAGCTAGTAACCAACATAAAGCCAATCACCTACTAACATTTTTTGTTTCAGTTTGCAGGTACCAGTGGAAATTGATGGCGCCAAAATCTAAGAAATCAGAGGTCAAGGAAAATCCTTTCCTCCCGCCTCCTGTTGATGTCGATCGGATCCGGCTAGCTGACAAAGACTACCTGATCTCAGAGACCAGGTGTGAATTCGACTATGCTGAATTGCATTCATGGTTTAGGGAAAATTTCCTGGATCAAAGTGACGAGATTGGGCTCTGGGAGTCCAATCACCCCCTGTATCTGTTTCCCCAAATACACCATTTTACGAAGTTCTCCCTCAAGTTCTAGGCACATTACCTCCCCGATCAGAGAACCATTGTTTCATCGTTTGGAGAAATCCTTTTCACTATCACACCCAAGGCCATTGACCAAATTATGAAAATATCCAAAGAAGAATCCCCCTCTCTTTTCACCATTGAATTTCTAACTAAAATGTACTAGAATCTGTCTTTTCCCCAGAGAGCGAATATTTTTGAGCTTTTTCTCCCACAAGATGCCCAATTCCCCAAGAAAAATCCCCCTTACCATTCCTCCATGTTTTCAAAAAAAGGTAACCAAATCATTTCACTTTTATGTTGTTTTCTTGGTTATTTCTCAGATGAATGGGTGGACAAGACCATCTTGGGGTTCCTAACTATTTTCTTTTTTAAAGAAAAGGCCACTACCCAGTTCAACTATAATAGTTTCCTAGATGAGAACATGCATGAGAAGCTTTTCAAATTTCCCACAGAGGGCATGTTCTGATATTCTTCAATACTGGCTTACATGTTTGTATTCTTTCAAACAAATAAGTTCCCTTTCCCCATGAAGAAAATGGACCAGGACGACAAACCACAGCCTGTCACTTCTTCGACTTCGCTACTCAGAAAAATCTCCACAGAGTTTAGTTTCAAGCAGTTTATTGAGGAGTTTTACCACCCAGTGGTAAGCATACTCAACAGTAGACAAGAGCCAAGGATAAATGAGGAGATCCAAAGAATTTTACACCTCTCAGACCTCGCCAAGACTGGAGACTAGTATCTATATCAGAATCACATGGAAATCATAATTTATGGATCTGAGTTGGATCCTTATAAACTTGCCAGATATGTTCCTTGGAGGGTATTTTCCTTGTAATACATCAGGAAAATGATAAATTTAGACGACATACATTTTGTATCTTTGAAGAAGAAACAACAGTTTAGAATTAAAGGGCAGATAAGATCCTTTATCTGCAATAGTCGAGCCACTAGGGAAGAGGAAAACAAGCTACTAAAGGAGATGAAGTTTGGAACCATTTTCCCTTGGCACTATGATCGGTGTGGGATTATTCCAGAGATGAGATCGAAGAATTAAAATTCCCCATATGCTCATGTACTCAAACCAAAGATCAAGAAATTTGCAAACGAGACAGGGTGGGAGGTAAACACTCTGGAAGACACAGAAGCATATCCCACTCCAACTGTCATCTGTTAAGAACCAAATATCAATATAGCATAGAAAAACCTCAGAAAAAGTACTCAACTCCTTGAAAAAGAGATAATTTCATATAATAAGCCTCTTCGAGGGGGAAACCTCATTTTATCCCCCTTAAATTTTCAAGTACAATATGATTCCAAATGAAAATGTCTCCTTGGTATATATAGGAGACTAGGAGGTATAATCAAAACTAATGGAATAAATCCGAAATAAATAAAATAACATTACTAATGTAATATGCCCCAATTAAGGGGTAATGAGCCAATATTAGGGCTTAACATGCCCCTCCCCTTGAGAAAAGTGTTGTCCTCAATGCTTAAGTAACTCTGGATGCTTCTGTATAAAAGACTCATCTTCCCAAGTGGAATCTTCAGCCGGTAGTTTCCTTCATTTAGTGAGATAATATGAAATAGATCTATTCCTCAGCTAGCAAATTCTCGTGTCAGTGATGGATTCAGGCTCCAATATGATTTTTCCTTCCTCGTCAAGTTCTGGCAATATAGTTTGAACTGGGATCTTGTCTCCTATAACCGTTTTTAAGCATGAAACATGGAAAATTGGGTCTACTCGTGAAGATGCAGGAAACTCCAATGTGTATGTCATAGTACTAATCTTTTGCAACACCTTATAAAGGCCATAGTACTTTGGTGATAATTTATTATCCTTCTTGGATTGCTTGAGGGACATCTATTTGTATGGTTGTAGTCTTAAAAACACCCAATCCCCTACTTCAAAACTTCTTTCACTACGATGTTGATCTACTTTTTGTTTCATGTGATTTTGTGCCATGGTTAGGTTGTCCTTTAATATTTGGAGAACTTGTTGTTGATTCTCGATGTGATCTTCCACTGCTTGAACTTTAGATTTTTATTTTAGAGAAGAAATGATGGAAGGAGCGTGGTATCCATAAAGTGCCATAAATGGTGTCATTTGTGTTGCAGTATGAAAGGAAGTGTTATACCGCCATTCTGCCAAGGGTAACCATTTGAACCATTGTGTTTGTTTATCATAGACAAAGAAACGAAG
Organism: Picea sitchensis; assembly: GCA_010110895.2. Classification (NCBI taxonomy): domain Eukaryota; kingdom Viridiplantae; phylum Streptophyta; class Pinopsida; order Pinales; family Pinaceae; genus Picea; species Picea sitchensis. The sequence continues at coordinate 22,678 of SNQJ01S0029614.1, read as the reverse complement.
GTATCCTTCCAGACATTTGTTCACTAACTCAGTTTGTCCATTAGATTGAGGATGCTAGGATGAGCTATGAGCCAATTGAGTACCCAAACAAGAAAATAATTTTGTCCGAAAATGTCCAGTGAAGATGGGATCTCTGTCACATACAATAATCTTTGGGCTGCCATGTAGATTTTGTACTGTCTCCATGAATGTGGTGGAAACTGTACTAGCTTTTAAGGGATGAGAGAGTGCACAAAAGTGTGCATACTTGGTTAGTCTATAAACAATCACCATGATGACACTCTTTCCTTCAGACTTCGGTAAACCTATGATGAAATCCATGGAAACCTCGTCCCAGTGCTGACTTGGGATGGATAATGGTTGTAAAAGACCTAGGGTCTTAATTGTTTCCACCTTATTTTGTTTGAAAACCAAACATTCTACCACAAACCTTTGAACATTCATTTTAAGGCCATCACAAAAAAAATCCTTCATGACTCTATGGTAGGTTTTCAAAAATCCCAAGTGCCCTCCTACTAGAGAGGTGTGCAATTCCAATCGTACCTTTTGTTTGAGTTATGAGTTCTTACATAAATATAAGTGATATTTGTACCATAGTGAATCATTTTTCCATGTAAATGTATCTGATGCACTGGAATCCTACTGCAACCTTTGAATGAGAGTCCACACTTTTTCGTCATTCTTCCATTCATCCCTTTCTTCT